>CAJDSM010004997.1:366-17348 GCA_903981925.1 Ostrea lurida
AATAATAACTACATTTTCGTCGCGTAACATAAAATGACGTGATAACATGACGTTGGGTGGGGCCGTATTGTAATATTGAATTGTATGTTCTGCTCGTTATTCTTGAGATTGAATTTAGTCCACACATGTCTTGCCGTGATATAAATAACGTGATACATAACGTTGAGGCGTGTGGATCGATATTGAATGTTCCTTGATCGGGTATGTTGAATTACTCATTGCACATGTCGCGCCGTGAACGTAAGAAAACGTGATACCTGAAGGTGAAGGCGTTGTCAATATTTGATATTTTATATGTTAGGGCGCGAGTATTTAATTAAGTCACTCACAATTCATGCCCGTAACACAAATAACGTTAATACATACGTATTGAGAAGTTGTATATCAATATTGATTTCGTTCTGCGAGTATATGAAAAAGACATTACACTTATCCTGCCTGTATGGAAATAATGTGTAGCATGACATATGAGTGGTGTTTATGACTATTTTCAAATATACTCGCGCTGAAACATAGATATCGATATCACATCACAAACGCCTCACACCGTCATGATCACTTATTTATGGTTATACAGCACGCACTCGCATGACTAGTTAAAATAACCCCCAGTCAGAAACATATTTAAAAATATCGATAACAACACACGCTACACGCCATGCATTCACGTAATTATGTTACACCACCGATACCCGCAGTGAGTTATTTCAAGTTCTCAGCGCTGACATATATGAAATATCGTATCGGCAACGCCTCACACATATGTATAAACTTATTTATGTTTCGGCATGACATGTGAAGTGACTACTTTCAAATAACTCGCACAGAAAACATATCAAATATCATTATCACAACGCCTCACACGTTATGTATAACGTTATTTATCGTTTCGGCACACATGTGGCAGTGACTATATTCAAATTACTCGCGCGAAACATATACATAATTACAAACGCTCTCCTTGAAATCAAATAATATAAGTTCTTCGAGAGTATTTGAAATAGACACATGTCGTACCACAAACACACCTCCCCACGTCATGTTACACAAAAATTACGTTACAGTCATGGACATTACGTAGTTTACGTTGAAAACACCGACACCTGCAGTGGACTATTTAAAATACCCCCCACAGAACATATCAAATATCGATATCACAACGCGACAGACGCCATTGCATCACGTAATTATGTTACCACCACCACACCTGCAGTGACTATTTCAAATACTCCGCGCTGAAACATAATTCAAATATCCGATATCACAATCGCCTCCACGTTATTATGTAAAAACGTTGTTTCTGTTTCGGCACGACAGTGCGAGTGGACTTATTTCAAATACTCGCACAACAAACATATCAACATACGGCATCACACGTCATGTATAACGTTATTATGACGCACGACAAGTTGTTATGACTATTTTTCAAAATATGCCGCTGAAACATATCAAATACGATATTCGCTATGCTACGAAGCCTATTAGTATATGTAGAAAAATTAAATTTTAACTTTCACCTATCTCGTATTACGAGATAATTATCTCGTAAATTACGAGAAAAACCTCGTGATTACAAGATAGTAAAAGGTGAATTAATTTTTACAGGATACTAATAGGCTTTCGTACTATGCTCACATGTTATGGCTAGATTGTTTTTAAAACCTCACATGATATCTCCGGTTATGAAAGAAGGAAAACCTTATAAAGTTAGAGGGACAAGTTTAAGATCACATGCGGACATAAAGAAAAGCCAACATTTGTGGGGATGTTCCAGCTTGCGTGTGATTGTTTTGAACAGTATAATTATAATGAAACTTGCGTTGAGTTGCATTGTGAAATTGTTAACCTCTACAAGCTATAAAACTTACCCCCACCCAACTATAGTGTTCTGGATACAGTGGTGATTTTAGAGGGGGCAGCCCCCCCCCCCTTCCTTGTTGGACCAAACTTAATTATTATGTAAAGATAATATAGCTAAAACTTAACCTCTAAACAATAACATTGGAAACTCTAAAAATCATAAGAGCTTCAGGGGCATTTCGCCCCCTGGGCCCCCGCTTTTGTCTTTCATTCCAGACCTTAAGCTTATGGCTCCTTTTTCAAACGACCGCCCCCCCCCCTTTTCGACAAATCCTGGATCCGCCACTGGGATAGGCGATTTTGTAAAAGCCTTGACAGCGCGGTTCCTTACGCAAACGCGCCTTTGCGCGTAATACATTAATAATTTGTAATAATATTTTCATTCTCTCTCGGGTGAAATGCAAGTTAGTGTAGCAGCGATGCTTAAAGTCAACACGCCCCATGAACGCGCAGCATATGTGCTTTTAAGCGATTAGCAAGGGGAGGGGGCGGGGGGGTGACAGGTGGAGGTAGTGTTATATTTGGAAAGCTAGTCAACTTTACGAAGCGCCCTTCGCTCAAAGCATTTTTTTTTCTCTTTTATTAAAATTCAAATATATCAAACATGCCATATATCAATACATAGCTTCGCTTCAAACGGATAACACATTACGGTTAGTAACTTTTAACTGCTGACGCGAAGATGCGCTGTAAAGTTGGAGGCGGACATTATAAGGACCTTTTGAAAAAAAGTGGCGGACATATGTGCAGGCGGACATATAAGGACAGTTTGGTCCGAAATTGGGCGGACCATTTAGTGCAGGCGGACATATAAAAGGACCAGTATTTTGGTTCGAATTGAGGCCATCCCGGCTCATTAGTGCACAGGACGACATATAAGGACAGACGGACAATAGGACTCAACATACATGTAAATTCCATATATGTCGTTCCTTAGGTCCTATAACTGTTTGTTGTTAATACATACCAAAAAAACCCATTCTATTTTATGGCACTGTTTGTAAATGGTAGGTGGTGGCTCCCGAAAAAGAACTGGAGGGATATACTTTAACAGGTCCAAGTACCTAGAGACCGTTGCCCAAAGAAATACAGATACCGAATGTGTTATCCGATCGCGCATCAAACGGGCTCCGGATCCCTGTGTAGGCGAATCCCCCAGTCCTGGAACGTTAGTTTCCTGTTTCCGGGGTGACTCAGTTATTCCACGTTGAAGTAACTAGTTACAGTACAACATGTACACACAAAGTGGTGTTATTTGCTACTTATGTGCATTTTAAAAGTACTGGTAATCAAAGATTTGTACCAGTTGTTGAAAAAAGTTACTGGTGGTTTTTGTTTCTTTGTTTCTGAAAAGTTTTCATTAATTCAAAGGCGTATGAGTAGCAATCATACTAGTATTTTTAATTGTAATCATCAGTCATTACAATGTTATTTTAAAGTTGTGATAGTAAGTCATTTTAATGTATTTTAATATATGACAATACGACCATCCGTGAATTTATTTATATAAAGTGAGCCATTCGAGTGTTTTTATAGTTTATGATACTTTTTAGTATTCATGTACCCAGTGATATATATTTTAGTGTGTAATCATGGTTGCAATGACTTCTTTCCTCTCTAATATTTGTGGTCGCCGATCCCTTAGAGATAATACAACCTATTTTTTAAATTATAGCCTAGTCTGAGAACATTTTATGTTTCCGGGGTCCTGACAAATAGAAGACGTACCCTACAAGATATGGATTATTCAATGATATCTTAGATACTTTGCCTACGGGTTTAATTCCCTTACTTTTATTTCGACCTAAGCTGCGCGGGGCTCATCAGTGGCGGATCTGCGTAATCGCTTCTACGGTAACAAATACTGCGTACGTCTCACAATGTATCCTGTCTTTGTTGTAGCCTATGCGTCAGCAGAGGATGCTTTACTCCTCCATGACCTGATCCTACCTTCGCTTTGTCGGAGGGTCTACACGCTGTTGCCCTGACACTCGATTTTGTACTATGTTTTTTGGTTATCGCCGATTAACGTTTACACAATGTCAACTTCGCATCTTCTAATGTCCGTGACATTCCTTCAGTCGTGAGGAAATATATTCATTAAAAATTGTGTTTGATTAAAAATTCAGATACTATGGTCTGTGTATACCAAGCATATAGGAAGGACCCCCACTCCCTATGACTGAATTGAATCAGAATACTGAAACAAAACTGTTGACTCTAAGGCACCAGTAAACGAATGGGATATTGGAGACATCTGACAGATTGATTGATTATTTCTTGTTCACGTCCCACCCGAGAACATGAAGACTCACTATCACCGGCGAAGGGCTGCAAAATTTAGGCCTATGCTCGGCACTCAGGGGCCTCCTTGAGCAGGAGGGATCTTTTTCGTGCCACACCCTGCTGTTGAACGGGACTCAGGTTTTTTCCGGTCTCATCGAATGACCGCCCATTCAATCGCCTTTTACGACAGCAAGGATATCTGTGGGACGCTATTCCTAACCCGGTCCCACGGTCGTGATATCTGATCAGCTCGCCTGACAACCTCTTCGTAAACAATGAATATTCTTTGTCAATCAAAAAATCCGGGAATAGTTCTGTGGAAAATGCCTACATATACGAACGTGTGAAAAACGGATTTGCAACTTACGCAATGTCTGTCCTTGAACTTGGTAATTGCTTGCCGTATTAGGAAATCATGGGTTGTATGTTTTCCCCCCTCCCCCCCCCCCCCCCCCCCCCCCCCCCGCCCCCCCCCCCCCCCCCCCCCCCCCCCCGTTAGTCAGTAAAGCTTTTTTTTCTTGCATTCATGACAACATGCAGTGTATTACCTTTCTGTCGCGTTTTTTAAGAAGTTCCCCCCCCCCCACAACACACACACATTTATGTTCGCACTTAGCTTCTCTGTGATTTTTGGCTTGTCGCCGCATACTTAGAGTTTGCCCCCCCCCCCCCCCTCTTCATAAGACCAGCGTAACGTCTATGGAAATGTCTGCTACATGGAACATCAACCCAGCCTCTTTGAATGACTCGATAGGCGTATCGGTTGCATCGTAAAGTTATCATTATTTAGACTTCTTTTGAAGATATAACTGACTAATTTGAATTATTTGGAGACTTATATTTTATTCGTATTTCGGCTCAATACACGTCGTTTCGACAGCTGGTTTAAATTTATGTTTCGTAGATTGACCAATTCTCAAAAATACGCCCAAAACGATGAAGATATCTTTGTCTTGTTAAACTTCAGGTGGGGACTCTACATTATGATATAAATAAACAGATATCCGGTGAACAGTGAATAAATACGGTGTGCTCCAAATTCGGACCTGTTAATTTAAGATATATAGATTAGCATGTATCATTCTAAAATACTCCCAAATTTTGGTGCGCTGTGATATGTCTGTTACATATATTAGTCACGCACTATACAATGTATGTTTTAAATTTTAATGCCTTTTATCTGATAAAACATAATTGATAGTAAAATAGCAACAGTATGAATCTTATCAAGCAATTAAAGATTGATCAAAGAAGCCTTTCCCAGCTTCTTTCAATTTTAACCAAGAACGAATAGGTACCTATCGTCTTATTTTCCATGGGAATACAACATTTTCGTAATTGTACAGATCATTGTTATTAAGTGTCGGGTTATTATGGATTTAGCTTAGTATAATAATAATGGTATGAAGTACCTGTCGCATCGTAAAATTAAAGCATTACGCTTTAGTGGCAGATTGAAAGAGATGATTAAACATAAAACGTTTGTCGAGATGTTTAATATGTCATTACACATGTAGTTCTGTTTTTATAAGGAAAGTGAATGTTTTTCCCTATGAGCATGTACGCGGTTTAAATTTCTGCTGAAGTTCAGCAAACCACGGGTTGATTTGTTCATCAGGTTGTTCAATCGAGTTAATGTCTCTGTGAGACCTGTACTATGTTTTTCAAATAGTGTAATGTATGATGTCCATGTAACTTTACATTACTTTTACATGACAATGTGTATTCAAGATCAATATGTAAGAGGAACGTTAAAGTTTTCGGAACTTGTTTCCGCTTTTGTATTGATCGTAATTAGAATGTTTTCAAATCAATACATGTTTCATATTTTACTAAAACAATGAGAGTATATACATATATGCATACTATGCTAAACAAAAAATACAATGCAATGCATGTATATATTTTTTAACCTGGAGGGGGTAGTTTCATGTGAATTAGATCTACATGTATACATTTGGTAACAATACTCATAATAGAAACCATTTTACGTGAAAATAAATAGAAACTTTGAGGAAATTTGTTCAGTTTGTATATTTAGAATGTAAGTACAATTTTCTACACCTGTGAAGTGTTAAACAAGTCATAAAACGCATTCTCCAATATAATTTTTAACAAAAAGTACAAATTCTATGACTTTTACAGGTACAATACTTCATCTGCCTGTTTCAAATAAGAAATGAATCTTATATTTTTTCGGGTGATGCAGATATCACCGAATTTTAGACGGTAAAACTCATCAATGCGCGAACCGTCTAAAATCTCGGTGATAACCAGCATATCACCCGAAAAAATATAAGATTTATTTCTTATCATTTAATTTTATATTACAACAACAAAATAATGTTCATTAGACTGTATTTGTTGTTCAGGTACGTTGATCGAAAAATCACCTCAATTCTGAAAAGGTGTTTTAACCAATGAGAATCGGCGCTAGGTGATCACGTGAAATAAAATTAAATGATTAGGTAATCTGTGATTACTTGTTCTGAATCTTGCTAGTGTCCATGGGAGTAACATTCTCTGGTATATTGGTTAAGATAACCTCTAGACGTAGAAATACAATTTGCAATATACGTATTACACTCAGATGTCCATTTCTGTCCAAATCTACTTGTGTATATTTTTCAAAGTTTGTGTAATAATCAAAGTATACAAAGAAAAACACAACAGGTGTATGTATGGGAATACGTCAAACTACAATTATCTGGCTTAATATGATTCATTCTCTTGAATCACGCAAAACACACATTTTGAATCTACCTTTACAGACACCTTGACACATTCCTCACTTTCCTAATTAATATTTTGACAACTGTAGGCCCCATAGACATAAATGAGAGTAGACTTTAAGTCAAAATTTCGATCACTTTTACATGTATCTTAAAGTACAATGTAACATAATAATCTGTATTTATAAGAAAAATTAAATCTCAGATTTTTTTTCTGTGTATACATCTAATAAAGTTATGCTTTCATGCATAATTACAACAATTGAAAGTAAAAATATACACAAGAACAAAGCACTTGTTTCTAATTATTTATAATATTACCAACCTAGCTTGTGATATAGGCATGCACAGTACTGTATTATTGTTTTGCGATGTCTACACATGGCCTCTTTCTCTTTGTTAACAATTATAGTATACGTATTTAGTAACATATCTTAAGTATGCATATGATATCTTATCATATATTTTTTGCATTTGCAGTTCATAAATACGTCGAATATATGCTATTTACTACAAACATTCCAAGCGTGATTTTGAATTCTACTTCCATGAAAGGAGATCGCCTGGCTATGACGTTTATCCTCTTTTCATTTATAGAGCTCTCACGTTGTAGACACGTCGTCTTTTGAGACTTATTTCTCGCTTATTGTTTACATTTTGACGGGCAGATGTCGTGGTTCGCAACAGTGTATTAAAATTCAAAAGATACAGATTATGCTACTTTAAGATTTATTTCGCACAAGTATTTGAAAATCCATGTGGATTTAAAAATGTCAAATATATATTGAAAAATTCATTTGTTTATAAAACTTATTTCAAAAGTTAGCTGGATTTGAAATTTAGACTACTTGAGTCTATTTTCAATCTTCTGGCCAGGTATAGAAATGGACGTAGTCGATAATCTTGAATTCAAACTGTAGCTTTCTTCTTTTCCTTAAACCACACAATGCACTCCTCCTCTTACCACACACCTCCTCCTCTTTTTCTTTGAATCAGAATTGTATATACCATGTCGTCTGACTGCTAATGAAATATATAAAATCACTTTATGCATTCCTTAAATGAATATAAACTATCAAAGACTTATTGAATGATTGTCATAAAAAACAACACAAATAGTACATAAAAATCACCACTGATATACATGTATCATGCAATCTTTGTACTAACTAATTTTATGCAGAGTAAAACAATGTGGGAATATTTTAGCATGGAAGTAAATGATTCATTGCGGAGCAATTCTATTCAGATTTAATTTTCCTCATTTTCTAACACATTCCAGCATTTTATTTACGGTTCAGAATTATATTAAACACGTTTTTACGTTCTAGATGTCAGTTAATGTTCATAACAAAAAATATACAAAAATAAATAAATAAAAAAAACATCGATATACATTTTGTGAATTCTTCCCCTCAATCCAAATAGTAAATTAAATTTCATTTCATATCCAATTTGCAACCCCGATTAGAGAATCAAAGGGCACGAAATAAATATATGAAAACTCACAATGACACAAATACAGTGTAAATCAAGTATACAAGATAAAGTTTAGAATAAAGTATACATAGATTAAATACGAATGAAGCTAACACAAATAGAGAAAGTGGATCATAAATTTTGAGCTCTAAAATTAAAATTGTACAAAGAAAAATGTCACAACTATATAAGAGAGAAACAAAACTTACCAAAAGAAGGCATAACGAGGTCGGGATTCCGTTTTTCAATATTGCCTAAGTGAATACTGCTATCGACTTCATTATTTTTCGCTGTAATCCCAGTGATTACAAACGCAAATGCAACAACTAGGAAAAGAACCGATCTCCAACCAGTCTTCATGTTTTACAATTACGGGTATTTAGTTTTGAGGATATGCCTCTAAAATAAAATGTGAATTTTGTGGACTTTTATACTATCACGACGCGTGAAACTTACTTACAAAAACTTCTACCGAACTATGCTTACTAATACTACATTATAATTTGCCTCTAATTAGTAACGTGGTAATAATCATCTACGAATTTAGATGTCCATGAGATGACAGGAAATCCTGATACGCCAACCAACTGTATACATGTACGGGAGCACAGGTTGTTTGAGATTTTAAACAGTCTTGAAATGGCAAGTGAAAACTTCATGAATTTAGAATTGAAGAATTCATAGTTAGATATATTGGAAGAATACACGGAACCATCCGTCACCGCCACCCCCGTGCAAAACGAAAAAAAAACAAACTACCAATATATTGCCAAATCGGATAATGTTCTTATGATGGATATTTATGTTCCCCAAACAAAGTTTGGATAATAATGAATACAGTATCATGTAAAAGTTAAGTTGCAACTATTGGAAACGATACATGTTGTTAAGACATTAATCGATTGCTACCTGGATGATGCATATATAAACTAGTTACTAATTGTAACGGGGACGTTACGGATGCTTCCCCAAACATTCCCCTTCAGCAAGTTGGGTCATTTTGTTTTTAATGCAGCATTTTTCACCATACCAATCTGTACATGAGACACCACTTCTAACGTCAGTAGAAGACATGGACACAGAGAGCCCGAATATGTTATATGAAAATTGAACACGTGATATACAACATTGCGCTCACATTTTCCACAATAATAAACCCCCTTTGTAGATTTTGCAGCATATACCTATTGATCCAAATTTCATTCAAAGCCTCATTAAAGAGGAGAATATATGCACATAACGAGAAATATCATCCAATCAGATTCAGCGCGCACGTGGAGCGTGTGCGGAATTATGATTTGAATCACCAATTAACAAGGTCCCCATACTATCGAAAATACATTTCAAAACATATTCATTCAAATGGAAAGATCTCATAGAGTAGTAATACCAATTAGACGAATTCAGAAATCACATGCACGCGATTCACGCGCACGCGAATTGATTAAAAAATAATTTTTCTTGACACCATTCTTTAGAGCACTCATAGTCTTAAACCTTACAGTAAAAATTGAATTGATTTCAGTCTTTAACTTCGAAGTCATGGCCATTTTAGTATCCGAAGAAACTTGACGAAAAAAGTAATGCACATGCACAACACGCTACGTGAGTACGGATAAGAGTATTACTTTTGAGATACCATTTCAAAGACGTTTCAATGAATATACTACCAGTTTAATTTGATACTTGTTTGGATCACTTTTTAAAAAATGTACGGCATTTCAAATGTCCATCAGAATTCAGCACACGCGCATGCACGTGCTGTTGGAAACGATTTTGACTCATACCTCTCTTAAGACCATTCGTGATGTACTCACAATTATCAATTTTAAATGATTATCAACAAGAAAACAACAAACGTTTATGGTCATTTCGAAAGAATTGGACCTTTCAAAAGACATGCCGTGCATGCGCACTGCGCGTTTTGCCAATTTTTATTACATCAGTGTTGTAGACACTTCTATATTGTCTACCTATGCTGGGAGTGTAAATTATTCTTTCATGATGCGTTAATTTATAACAAAGATTACGGACGGTTTTGTATATATCAATCAAATGCAGCACACGTGCACGACGTGCAAATTCGAATTTTGATCTACAATCAATTCAGGGTCTTCAAGTTCTAACTACCTTGTGAATACCAAATGAATTCAATGGGAAGAATTAAAAAGTTAGACTGATTCCGAGTTAGAAGCCAAAAATGCAATGACGTGACTGCACAGCATGCATTTTCAGAAAAATGCTATCGTTCCGAACACCTTCAAGATGATATACTATCATCTAAAAAGGTTTCATATCGATCCCATGTAAGGTTCCTGAGAACACTTTCGAGACGAAAAAAGTACCGGAGATATAATAAGAGAAGAATAATAATAAAACTAGACGCTAGTGTTGTCGCGACAACAAAAAGGTCTTTCCGTCTGATGAATTGAGATATGAGTCGTGAAAATGTTTGATGAGTTGGTCAAGTATAGGCCGAAGTAAAAAATTTCAACATGAACATATATAAATCTTAAACTTCTCTTACGAAAATTCCAACAAAAAATATACAAAAATTGAAGAAAATATGAGAATTTACAAAACTAAATAGAGACCTTATATTAAAATATAAATGTCGCTTAAGTAAAAGCTTGGTATCGCTACTTCCTCCAGATAGTAGGTCTGATCATCACTGAAAATTCTATTTATTATACACCATATAATCTCTGGAGAAAACGCCCGGATAAGACCTTTTAAACGGAAGTCGATTATCTTCGGACCGGAAGTGAATTATTTTCAAAAAACGGAGTTTTATCAAAACTGTTTAAAGTTCAACTCACCTACCAAAAAATCATAAAAATTCTTCGAGGTCGATCTTATAGTAAATTGCGATTCCGGTAACAACTGTGACTACAAAGTGAAAGTAGCAGATAACTCGAGAATTGCGTGACCCGATTTTAAAAAAACTTTATATACTCTCATTTGTTTGATCAATATCATTGATACTAAATATTTTCAAAGAAAAACATCTTTTAAAAAATAAAAAAAAAGTTAAAATGAAAATTTTCAAAACCGAAAGTAAACATCTATTTTCCATCAGGAAGTATTGCACATCAAAAACATGATACCTGACGTAGTCTACAGACATAGGTCTACTCCCTGAAATACTCATTTCCTAAACTCAAATAATTTACGTAACACTCTCGACACGAAATTTGACGGAAGTAGGTAGCCGGAACCGGAAGTAGATTTTTTAAAAAAACCGAAACTTTTATAGATACCTCATAAAAGAACCTAAACGTACATGCAAAAAATTCATGAAATCGGTCAAAACGTTTTTGAGTAATGCATTTTGAGTGAGGGAAAATCAATAATACTAATAATAACTAGACGCTTGTCTGTCCGACAACAGAAAGGTCATTCCGTCCTGAAGGGAATTCAGATATGAGTTCGTAAAATATTGATGAGTTTTTCAAGTGTAAGCCGAGTAAATTATTTACACATTATATAGCATGAACACTATAAAATCTTAACTCTCTTACGGAATTCCAACAAGAATATGCAAAAAGGTTGAAGAAAATGAGATATTTAGAAAAACGAGAAGTAGGACTTTATTTAAAATAAAAATGTCCTAAAGTAAAACTTGGTATCGCTACATCCCTCAGATATAGGTCATCTGATCATCACTGAAAATTCTATTCACTTTACACCATATAATCTCTGAGAAAACACCGGATTGAACTTTTAAACCGGAAGTCGATATCTTCGGATTCCGGAAGTGAATTTTGCAAAAAAGCGGAGTTTTATAAACTCGTCTCATAAAGTTCCCAAACTCACTACAAAAAAGTTCATAAAAATCTATCGAGGCAATTTATAGTAACTGGTGTTTTTCGTACAACTTGATTACAAAGTGAAGTAGCAGATAACTCGGAATGCGTGACCGATTTTCTAAAAATCTGTATATTCATTATATTAGTTGATCAATATGATATACTAAAAATTTCAAGAAAAAATATTTCAAAAATAAAAAAAAGATAAAAATTGAAAATTTTCAAAACAAAGTAGACCTCTATTTTTTCGAGCAGGAAGTATTGCACACAAAAACATGATACTGACGTATGTCTACAGACATAGGGCTATAATCCGTTGAAAAAGTCTCATTTCCCAAACTCAAATAATTGACGTAACACTTCTCGACAACGAAAATTTTAAAACCAGAGTTAGTATCTCGAGAACCGGAAGTAGGTTTTTTTTAAAACCGGTGTTTTATAGATACCTCTTATAGCAGACTAACTTACATGCAAAAAGTATGGAAATCGGTCAAACCAGTTTTTGAGTAATTGCACTTTTTAGTTGAGGGAAATAATAATAATAATAATATAACTATGACGCTTTTTTGTCGAGACAACAAAAAGGTCTTTCCGTCCTAATTGAACTTAGATATGAGTCGTAAAATGTGATGAGTTTTTCAAATATAGCCGAGTAAAATTCACGATCATAACATGAACCATATATAAATCTTAACTCTCTACGAAATTACAACAAAAAAAAGAAAAAAAAAATAAAAAGACTCACAAAAATATGCAAAAATGAAGAAGATGAGAAATTTTACAAAACGAAAGTGACCTTTATTTTAAAATAATAAATTGTCGCTGAGTAAAAAGCGTGTAAGGTCGCTAACATCCTCGATATAGGTTCTATCATCACTGAAAATTCTGATTTATTATACACTACCATTAATCTGCTGTGAGAAAACGCCCAGATAAAAAATTAAACCGGAAGACGATATCTTTCGGACCGGAAGTGAATTTTCAAAAAAACGGGTTTTATAACTCGTCTCAATAAAGTTCAATCACCTACCAAAAATCATTAAAATTCTTCGAGGCAGAATTTTATAAGTAACTGTGTTTCCGGTAATCCTTGGTTACAAAGTGAAAGTAGCAGATACTCGAGAATGGCGTGACCCGATGTTTTACAATTTTTTATTATTATTCTTATATTAGTTGAGTTATTGATTAATATTAAATATTTCAAGAAAAAATATTTAAAAATTAAAAAAGTTAAAATTTTAAATTTTCAAAAAGAAAGTAGACCTCTGATTCTATCAACAGGAAATATTCGGCACACAAAAAACATGGTAGCTGACGTAGTCTACAGACATAGGTCTATCATCCCTGACAATCTTCATTTCCTTAAAATCAAAATAACTTTAGCGTAACACTCTCGGACAACGAAATTTAACCCGTAAGCTAGTATCTCGGAACCGGAGTAGATGTTCAAAAACCGAACTTTTATAAGATACCTTCATAAAGAGACTAATTTCACATGCAAAAAATCATGAAATCGGTCAACCATTTTTGAGTAATGCATTTTTAGTGAGGAAATAAAATAATAGATAACTAGACCGCTTGTTGTACGCACAACAAACAGGTCTTCTTCTGAATGAATTGTAAAATGTTGTGAGTTCTCAAGATAACGAAGTAAATTCTGATCGCCATTTCTCACATGAACATATATAGATACTGAAACTCTACAGAAACTTCCAAAAAAATCTTTTAAAACTGAAGACATTGAGAATTTCACAAAACAGAAAGTAGACTTTATCTAAATAGTAAATGTCGCCGAAGTAACAGCCTTTGGCTATCTCTAACATCTCTCAAGATATAGGGTCTATCATCACTAAAGAAAAAATTATGTTTCATCATATAATGTTCTGGAGAAAAAAGCCCAAATACAATTTAGAAACGGGAAGTCGATATCTTCGGACCGGAGTGAATTTTTCAAAAAACCGGCGTTTTTATAATAACATCATTAAAGAAACAACTCGCATGCAAAAATCATCTAAAATACTATGAGGCTTTATAGTTAAGTGTGTCTTCCGGTAACAAAAAAATGATTACAAAGTGAAAGTAGCAGAGAAACTTGGTAACGCGTGACCCGATTACCATTTTTAAAATATTTATTTCTTCGTATTCAATGATAATCTTATTTTACTTGTTTATTCAGAGAAAATATAAAAAAAAAAAAAAAATTCAAAAATTAATTTTTTGGTGAAAACGAAGAGACTTTTCATTTTCGACAGGAAGTGTTGCACAATAATGTCATGGTAAACCTATTCATCTACAGACATTTTTGGTAAATCTCCTTCAAAATTTCATTATATAAAACAATCTATGAAAAACACTTCGCGGACAACGGAAAAAAACCGGAAGTTTTGATATCTCCGAACCGGAAGTGGATTTGTTCAAAAAACGAATTTTATAAATACCTCTTATAAAAGAACAACTTACCTGCTAAAATCATGAAATCGATCAAGGCGTTTTTGAGTAATTGTATTTTAAAGAAGGGGAGAAAATAATAATAATTAAAAGAAACAATACAATCACTATAACGGTCTTCCGTTGTAGACGGAAGCCTTAAATAATTAATTAAAAAGAAACAATACAAATCACTATAAGGTCTTCCGTTGTAGACGGAAGACCTTAAAAAGAAAACAATACAATCACTATAAGGTCTTCCGTTGTAGACGAAGCCTTAATCAAAAAGAACAATACAATCACTATAAGGTCTTCGTTGTAGACGAAGACCTATAACTAGATTCGATCTCGTTTGCGAAGCAACGAATAGGTCTTCTCCGTTCGTTTGATTTGATGAGAATATATCTTTGATTCGGATTATTCGATGGTCCAATGAGACATCAGATGATAAAATTAAGCTCAATTGCATTTTTTGGGTTAAATTGAACCGAAACAACAATAGACGACAAATTAAATAATTAGAAGGAATGTAGAACAAAAATATTTCTAGGTTCTTCATGAATATTAGTACGATTGTTGACTTTTAGGGGTCATACCGAATTCCTTAATGGGCGACGTAAGATAAAATTTGAAGATGCATATTGTTCAGATCACATTTCAAGCAATTATGCTATATCCGTTTACAAAATGTTTTTCTTTTAGGGACAAAAGCATTAAAGTTTAAGACTTTTGGCCCCTTTTGAATCCTTGATTACATAATGAAATTTTCATTATCGTTGATATCAGCCTGATGCAAAACGTCGAACAAGCAAACTTTTGCTTCATTAAGCTTAAAAATCATTTTTAGTTTTTTAGTTATATGCGAAAATTTTGACCCCTTCGGTCCTTAATACGAAGGGATGGCCCCTAAAACTTTGATTGATTGCTCGAATACGCCTTTTCTTTTCTACAATTTTTGTTCATACAAGCTTTAAACAGAAATATTTTTAGTTTTCATAATATCTTCGATGTTGTATTTTAGGGTCATCCCCTGACAATCCTTAAAAGGGGGATGTTTAGACAAAATTTTGAAGATGGCATATTATGCTCAGGGATCACATTCCAAGAGCAAATTCATGTTAAATACATTTCACAAATGTTTTTCGTTTAAGAGAGAGAAACATCAAGTTCATACTTTTTGAGCCCCTTTGAAAATCCCTTTATTACGTAACGTCAATTTTCATTCGTTGATAATCAGCTGATCCAACAATGTTAATATAAGCAACTTGCTTCAATTAATGCTTAACAGGTTTCGTTTTTTAGTTTTTGGATATTTTTAGAAAATAATTTTGACCCATCTTACAGCCCTTAATTTGACGGGCTGGCCCGCTAAACTTGATATCGTCGAATATGGCCTTGTAATCTTCTAGACTTTTTATTATACAAACTTTACATCGTATAACCAAATATTGTTAGTTTTCATAATATATACATGACGATGTTGAATGATTAGGGGTCATCCCTGACTCCTTAAAGGGAAGAGTCAGACAAAATTTGAAGATGCTATTGTTTTAGGAGTCACATTCCAAGCAAGCTGGTGTCATGTTATATAAACATTTCACAAAATGTTTTCGTTTAAAGAGATTAGAAAGCATGCAAAGTTTGCATACTTTATGGCCCCTTGAAATCCCTTTTACGATAATCAATTTTCATTTACGTTGAGACAGCTGATCCAAAACGTTAAAGCAAGCATCTTTGCCTCAAATAATGCTTAGCAAATTATTTTGGTTTTTTCAGATATTTAGAAATAACTACCCGCTAGCGGCCCTTATGAAGGGCTGGCCCCTGAAACTTATATTGTCGGAATACGTCTTGTATTATCCTTCACAATTTCTAATTGATGTTTTTTCAAAATATTCTGTACCAAAAAGATATGAGAAAAATAATGGACCAAAAATGGCAGTCAAAAAAATTTGACGTTGTTTTTTGGGTCCATAGCGAGCTCTGACGTTTTTTGGCAGTAAACGAAAGTTTGAGGGCAGTTCTGCACATCTATGGTGCATATCGCTTACAATCCCTTGAAAATTTGAAGTTTGTAGCTTTCATAGTTCTGAGAACACTCGAGGACAAATGGGACCCCTGAAATTTCGACAAAAACGTCAATATTTTACGTAAATATTATGAGCGTATCAAAAACAAAAAAAATCATTTCAAGTTCACGTTAAATACACTGATCATCCATAAAAAGTTTCGGAAAGATTCGACGAGACGCATTATCCAAGAAATCGCGTGCACAAAATCTGTAAGAAAAGAAACGTATATAGAGAAAAAGAACACCTTACAATAAACAATAAGGTCTCCGTTGGAAACGGAGCCTATAATAAGAAACAAGAGTAAAAACAATATGTTC
>CAJDSM010004998.1:0-10871 GCA_903981925.1 Ostrea lurida
TGGTGATAAATCTCCATAATCTCCCCATACATGAATAAAATGTTATTTCTGATTTCCTCTGTTAACCAAAATCACGCGCTAAGCTTCAAAATGTACCAAATATTAGATCACAGTGAACCGCCAGACGATTGGAATTAAGGGTTGGATTTGCACTATGTTGCCACATCATGAATTGAAACCCTGAATGGTACTCTATAAACCCACAAGAGACATACTTCGTATAACATTGTATTCGTGAGCCGCCGTTATATAGGGCGAATCGGCCGTCCGCAACCTTTCGTGATTAAGTATGATTTTTGTTCCTTGCTCCAGACAAAGTTTGATAGTCAACGAATGGTTTTATATGATTACATTAGTGTTTGGTAGGTAGTTTTCTATGCTTATGGAGCATGGTGCCTCTGAGAACGACTATTTCCATCATGTATAACCACCTCTCTTTGTAGACATTATTTGAGTTATACCATCTTATCTGGACTAACTAGGTCAATGGAGGACCATCGCCGGAATTACGCATATTGTCCTACATAGCCATACTGTTGTCTTGATTCTTTCCAATTTTATTTGCCCTAACCTCCTAGTAACTTGCCCGTGTACACCCAGTGCCCCAGTAAGGCATGCGCATTTAGGGGCCATGTACGAGATGGAAAGCTTTCGGATCGGTTTGATCCGTCTAGAATACTGTGAACGCAGACCCAACCACCATAAAACATCAAAGCATAGGACTGATTAATTGCAAAGGGGGACCTGACTAAAACAGTAATCCGAATGTACCAACATTCTTCAGATATAAAACCAGAATGGTGAAATACTAGGTCTTCATTTGTGGATTGCGTGTCCGATTGACATGCACTGATTTAACAATTAGCAAAACATTCTGTTTACTGGATCTCCGCTTTATGCAACAGACCAAGAAAATGTGATGAAACCGTGGAGGCACGCATATAATTTCGGCGCAGGATCAACATATTTTGTATCGTGAGGGCAACATTAACACACCTCCCATCAAGTTGTCAAGCAATGCTGCGTAACCGTTTGTGTATATTCTCACCTTCCTATCTGTGGGGCAGCCGCAATCACTCTGATTGGCCTGCCGGTTTTTGTTCATTCTGCAGCGAGTTGTGTGTACGAGTCTATTTTATCATAAGGTTTCTCAACCAGATTCAGAAGCCTCACAAGTAATTTATGTGATCTTGATGAAATTTAGGTATTTTTATATAATAAGATAAAATATTTAAATTTCTATGAGTATGTAACATGTAATCTTGTGGGAAAGAGCAAAACAACTTTATTAATGAGATATCGAAACAAGGGAAAGTGTTTAATTTGCTTTAAGTATACCAATTCGCGTGTACCATGTACCTTTTATCGCAGGAAGTTAACAGTCTAGTTTTTTTAGGAACTTAGAGCTTTTTTGAATGACTCAGTATTGGTTGTAGCCGGGAATGAGTTCTGTTACATAAAATAGGTTCCTGAGGGCAATGACCAAAGGAGGGACTTGGTGGTTAGGGTGACCTTCAGCTCGTTACTGTTCTCTATTTAATATCCCAAAGGGTTAATGGCTCTCAAACATGAGCTTTCCTTTATGGAAGGAAAAGTAGGAACAAATTGCAGAACCCTTTAGGTGAGTATTCAACCTGGCTTGAACATTAATCAATTCATTTGGACTAGTATTGACATTTAGTTCTCTACATACCTTTTGATGTCTTAACTTAAACAAAGGTTCACACGTCCGAACCTAGAATGAGTTACGTATGAACTAGATTTAATTTCCGCTCAGGCATAGAAGACTAAAATCATTAGATTTTTTGTTCTTGTACTCAACTTCCAAAATATTTACAATATAGTTTGGTTTAATTTATCATGAAAATATGGGAAATTTATCAACTGTTTCTCTATCTGTTGTATGTTCCAAGTTTTTTTCACTTCATTTTAGACCGCAAGATTTGCAAAAGATTTTAAATGTAAAGTGAATGACCAGTGTGGTTACAACGAGGTATCTTCAAAACCGGGGATAGTGTGAGCTGTCCATTATTTCTTTTAAAAAACAAAAACATTCGGTGGCTTCAGACTCTACTGTTACAGTGAGAGCCTCTGTTGGGATTTCCGGTACTCACGTTGTTCCCAGTTCATAAAATTGTCACGCGAAGGAGTATAAGAACAGCTATCCGTTGATAACTGATAATTTTCGTGATCCAAATAATTTGATCTCCATAGAAACAAGTAACACAATAATGTTTAAGTTTTATTAAGAATTATAAATATAAATGTAAAATGGACCATCTTGTCTATAACGTTAACCACAGTAATGTGTCACATTTTAAGATTGTGACATCATATGTGACCTCCTTATTGATAAATCATGTTTTAACATGGTTGTCTGTACATGCATCTTAAAATTTAAAGCACTAAATCGTTCTGAATGTTTATACATAAACAAATTATCCAATATCATGTCCAGTGTATTTTACGGTCGATCGATAGGAAAGTCGTGTTTATCCTTTTTTTCCCCAACTGGCGAAATTTTCACTCTCTCCTCTTTTGTTTGGCGACTGTGGCCATGTCGGTTCAGCTAAGGGAGCTGCGATTTAGCTTGGACTAATTTTCATTTTGCTTACAGAAGGTTATTATTATTTTTGGCATATTCTTTAATTGTTCCAAGGCCCATATTCCTGATTGTTAGATGAGAAAGAGGACAACAGTATTCAACCTTGTTAAAATTCTCTCGCCTTTGATTCTTACTTAACGACGCCACTAAATAAATCCATGAGGGTGGAACATACCTCAGCTTAGCTTAGGAGGCCCAAGAGATTGTACATTCCCGGAAATGATTCATATTGACGGAATGCAATGATAAATGTTAGTAGGACCATTTTCCAGTAACCTACCAATGGCCTAGCACGTACCAAAAACCAAACGCATCAATAATTACAACCCAAGCGGAGGCGTGGGCCTTTCCCTCTCAAGCGTAGTGGTTTTGGAAACTGTTTCTACTTTATGATCTCTCTCGTCTCCTTCCAGGAAAGGACATTATATAGATATGGTCTATCGTCTCCTCTTTCATGGTAGGCATCCCTTCCTCAACACCACACGATACCATAAAAACATTATTCACTTCTCTTTCGTCGTTAAATGATTCTCGTCTGCCCCCTCCTTCTTGCTGTCTTCTCCGGGTCTCCTCCAATTCTACCTCCCTGTCGTCTCTCTCATCTCTCTCTCTCTCTCTCTCTCTCCTGGCTCCTACTACTCCTTGCCTTCCTTCTCTCTCTCCTCTCGGGTCTCTCTGCTCTGCTCTCTCTCTCTCTCTCTCGTCTCTCCTCTCTCCGGTTTTATTAGCTGTATACCGGAAATGTTTCTTTCTCTCCCTCGCCTCGGGACAAATGGCGGCACAGAATTAAATAGAAACAATCCTTCACGGCTCTTTCGTCGTATTTCCTCACGCCGTGTTTAATTTACCTGTATGCTCTTCTTCTCTCTCTCTCTCATCTCTCTCGTCTCTCTCCTCCTCTCCGTCCAGTTGGAGGTGGAATGTTTGCTTTCTCCCCTCTCGCTCACAACACAATATTTGAAAACAATCCTCTCTTGCGTTGGTTAAAACTTGGCTCTCTCATCTCTCTTTTCGTAAATTCAATTCAAGTAGGTTTCAATCCTACCTCAGCACGGGATGTTTTGGTAAATATGATTGCGTTCTTCTCTTCGTCTAACTTACTACTCAATCTCTCTTTCTTCTCGCCCTCCATACTCTCTCTCTCTTTCTTTCTCTCTCTCTCTTCTCCCTCTCTCTCTCCTGAGCGTGTTTTGGAAGTTCTTTACTAATAATGAACAATTGATAAACGTAAAAATAAAAACACGAGTCGTATTCGTTTCGATAATCCCGTAGCCATTTTTTTTGTAAAGTCCCGGGAATTATGTTGATGAAAAGGCCATATAGATTTAATCAGTTTCATATAGTAATATTCAATCACATCAACATGATGGTAAATTTGTCCGGTTATTATCAAGATTTATTTTTTCAAATTCAATTGGGATTAGATGTGGCAGAATTCCATCAACTCGAACGGCACCGGTTACGACGGTCCACTTAAACCCTGGACAGCGATTTACGTTAACATTCCTACGATACAGCTGTTAATTGTACAGGATTTTGCTTTAATTACAACTGTAAGGAGTTCGATGATGGCTTATTGTTTTCTTTGCAATTGTACGTCTTGCTAAAATCGTCTCCGAACGCAGTCGGAACCTTTTGAGAAAGAAAAAAAAATCGTCTCACGGATAACGGTACATTTTACTATGTCATTTTTGACCGCTTTGTAGTAAAAAACGACCGTTCCGCGGGAATCCGGAACAGCGGACCATTTTTCTTGGGATTAATGATCCATTAACCGTGTAATAATTCTGTTCCCAAGAATAATTCGTCCAGGAACGCGTTCGGAAATGCGTCCGGAATTTGAATGGCGGTGCCGGATAAACGAGGGCCCACTGTATACATAAACTTCATTGACTTTTAAGAAGGCCTTTGACAGTGAGGTGAGAGATAAACTATGGGACATTGAAAGACACTGTGTAGTCCCAGACAATTTCATCAACACCTTAAGGAAAATGTAGGAATGAATTACAGAGGATGAGGGAAAATAACAAAATGGTTTAAAGTGAGGAAAGGTGTAAAACAGGGTTGAGTCATGTTAGGCTTCCTTTTCTTAATCATCATAGACTGAATCATGGAAAAACACCATGAACATTAAAAATGCTGGAACTCATAGGAGATTTACATTGATAACCCCTGAAGATTTAGAGTACTGTATGTAGATGTTTTAGTGATGACATCTTGTGCTCACTGTTACAAGAAAAGCTCACAACATGAGACTGAATTGCAAAAAGCAATGATGCTGTCACTACAGAAATAAAGGAAGGTGAAGATGTAGAGTCATTTGTATACCTTAGAACAACAATAGATTAAACAAGAGGAACTGAAAAGGACATTAATTAACAGACAACTGCCTTTTGCAAGAACATTTGCTGCAGCTTTCTACAATCTATAACAATTGTGATAATCCAATTACAGTACAAAGACCAAACTGAGAATATTCAGTTTTATAATTTCATAGCAGTCTTGTTATATGGGGAATAAATATAATAGCAGGCCTGTTATATTGCCTGGAGATGTGGAGTATATTGCCCAGAGATGTGGAGTATACATGTTATATTGCCCGGAGATGTGGAGAAAAAATGTAACAGAAGTCCTGTTATATTGCCCAGAGATGTGGAGAATAAATGTAACAGAAGTCCCGTTATATTGCCCAGAGATGTGGAGGATAATTGTCTGGAAATGTGGAGAATAAATGTAATAGCAGTTGTGTTATATTGCCTAGAGATGTGGAGAATAAATGTTATATTGCTCGGAGATGCGGAGAGTAAATGTAATTTAGCAGTCATGTTATATTGCCTGCGGATGTGGAGAATAAACAGAAGGATGATGAAAAGCTGGACACTTTCCAATGGTTGAAGAATATACTTAAAGATACACTGCTAGAAAAAATTACCAGCCAGTACTTGTAATGGAGAACTCAGTCCACTCTACCATTAAGGAGCAACTCTGGAGATGGATAAGTCATGTATTGGGACGTGAGACACAAGACAACACCAAAGTAGTACCTACATAGACACCAAAAGGAAGGAGACAACATATGATGTTTAAGTGCACTGCCGAGAAGTTTTAATTAATAAGAGAAGAACTTGGATAGAAATCATGAAAAAGAGCTGCATACACTGTAAATGATAAGAATCTGTGGAGAAAAATGTTGTATGCAGGCTTCATGCTTTTCGTAGGGCACATAGAGGATAATCTTAATTAGCTACTGTCAAGATACATTATCATTCTAGAGTTAATAATGTTACAACCATTTGCTTTATCAAATTAATACATATATACTGGTGTATTTGCATTTTGATAAATATTTTAGCTCACCTTAGCCATACTAGACCAAAAGCATTTCTTAATAGGGGTTTATGATATTAAACTATGTAAATAGGTGTTCTAAAAGTCTCCCAAACTTTGATGTCCATTAGCAAGTGCCTCAGGTGAACATTATGGCCCATTGGGGTCTTGATTTTCAATTGTACACTTTTATTTACACTTTACATCAGCAGCACCAGATCAATAGTTTATATTTAGTCATTTATTTGTGCAAACATCAGTTATAACATACTGGTATCATATACATGTATATTTCTGCACTATAACAGTGAACAATAATGAATTACCTTTATTTATTTGTAGCACAGCCAAATACAGTATTTTGACCTTCCTCCCAAAGTTCCTGTTCGAACAGTTCAGAAAATATGCCAACATTTTCTTCCTTTTTATATCACTTTTGCAGGTAAGCAGATTGAGCCATGGGCTCATTAGAAAAAGAAAGACTCTCGAGTTGAGTTTTCAGAACAAATAAAAACTAACTCAAGATTATAATGAATTTTCATCTTACTAATTCAATTTATCTGGTGAAGGCAAACTTTGGGTATCAGACAGACTTCACAGATTGTATTATATATCTGAGGTGTTTTTTGATTTCTGACCATTGTAGCAAATCCCCACCGTGTCCCCTACTGGACGGTACACCACAGCAGTGCCCCTACTGGTCATCCTCAGCATCTCAGCGGTCAAAGAAATCATCGAGGACTTCGTAAGTGACAAGTGCTGTGTTCAATACATTAGAGCATTGCATATAAAACGAGCAATATACATGCATGTATTTGTTAAATACTTTATCTGAAGATTTTCTCTGTCATGAAAATGATTTTTGCAATTTAATTTTTTTCTATAGAAAAGACACAGACAGGATGATGAAGTTAATAACAGAGAAGTGTTAGGTAAGATATAAAAGCAGTGCATTAGAAATAAAAGGGATTCTATTGTCATATTCCTTGACCTTGTTCTTTTACAATATTGTTTCGTTCCTGTAAACTTCATATCGTCATGTTCAACGACTTCTCATTCTGTTACAAAATTGGTCAGTTCCTGTGAACTTCATTTTGATCAACTTTAATCATACCAATCCAAAGCTTTAGACGTGAATAGATTAACCAGATGAATGTATGCAAAAAAGGAAGACTACAGTTTTTGATGCCTTTCTTTGTAGTACACTATATTATATTTATAATGGGATTTATGATCCATTCATTTGTAGTTCTACGCAATGGAATTTGGACAAAGGTCCACTGGATGGATGTCCTTGTGGGTGACCTTGTCAAGGTCACAAGTGGTCAATTCTTCCCAGCTGATCTTATATTGTTATCGTCTAGGTATGCTACATTTTGTAATGCAATATGTGATAATGGTATGAAGCAAATGATATAGATAATCGTTTATATTAGGGTGTAAGCAATAAATACGCTGACCATTTGTATATTTCTCTTGACAGTGAACCACAAGCAATGTGTTATATAGAAACTTCTAATCTTGATGGAGAAACAAATCTCAAAATCAGACAGGTACAATTTATATTGATGCAGTTAAACACAGTTAAAGCAAACATGTTTATAATGAATTCACCTTTATAGTGAACTGATTTTTACTCCCTGTAGTATTAAAACATATATAAAAGAATCATTCCCAGTACTCCATAAGTATGTTTTTTCCTGTGTACAGCTGATTGAATATTGTTTTAAGTCATCATTTTACTGCAGTGATAGTAGCTGTAACCCTGTATTTATAATGAAGTTATTTAAGCGTCTAACTTGCCTTACATACAGGGCCTACCTCAGACTTCCAAACTTCTGACCCACAATGACCTGCTAGATCTCTCCGGTACGGTGGAATGTGAGCTACCAAACCGACATCTGTACGACTTTGTGGGCAACATCCGGCCCTCAGGGAGAATGTAAGTCTTATAGTGCTCTGTTCAGTTCATTTTCCACCTCATGTACATTTTTTAAATAATTGCTCAGCCAAATGTTCAAAATTGAGTGTTGCGGTGCATTAGTGTAGAATATGCATGAAGCTGATCCCTTTGGATATGTTTTACTGGACGTAGGAAATGTTACATCCTGATAGTTTCCAGGCATTCGGTTCCCATAGACACATTATTTACTTAATATACTGATTATTCCCCACTGATTTATGGTCTGTATTACCGCTATATTACATTTGTCAGTCACCTCCTTTAGTTTCATTGTACTTGTACTATTTCCTTTGCAGGGCCATTCCTCTGGGGCCAGACCAACTCTTACTCCGAGGGGCCATGCTCAGAAACACCAAGTGGATATTTGGTAGGATATGTAGTAATCTGTCGTTCGTCAATTTAAGACAAAAATTTTGATTTTGTATCTTTCTCTCTCTCTATTATTAGTTTTAAACTGGTGATTTTATTGATAGGCATTGTCATTTACACTGGCCATGACAGTAAGCTAATGCTGAACTCCACGTCAGCGCCACTAAAGAGGTCTCATGTAGAAAAAGCGACAAATATACAGGTTAGGACAAAATTCTTATTTCAAAAATAAAGCAACAATTTCGTATTTCTGCCTGGCGTTGAGCCTGTTTTGTTCTTTTTCCCACAGATTCTGTTTTTGTTTGGAGTTTTGCTTGTCCTGGCCCTGGCCAGCACTATCGCCAACAAGGTGTGGACTTCCTGGCACGTCAACAAAGACTGGTACCTGGGATATCAAGGTATGGCAGTGCCTGGACTATCAACAAATGGTATTATTAGGACTGTTAAGGGATGATATTACCATATTGTTACCTGACTATCAAGGTATAGCAGTAAGCTTCTGTGATGTCAGATGACAAACTCTTACATTATTGACCCAGACTTTTACACCATTGACCGGAATTTCAGTATTTCTTCATGTTATTCTCGGGTATTCATCTTTTTTGCATACTTGCAAAATTGTTGGGGGAAAATCATAAAAAGTGATGTTGAAAAGTTATGGTTGCAGCTGTGAATTTATGTGCAGTATCTCATTTTAGCCTAATATGAATGTGACCTTTTGCCATTGTTTCTTTGCCAGTCTTTGACTTTGTTACAATGAACAATGATCTTCTCAGTGACTGTTTTCCTCTCATTTGCAGATTCTGTTGGTATGATTGATACATGACTAGGGGTGAATTACTTTTACAAAAAATTGCATTGAATTACGAGTACTAGGGGAAGGACTATGTATGATAACAGCTTTCTGAGGTCAACATGTCGCTTTGTGATGCGAGTTTTGTTCGCTATTGAAACGAGAAAAAACCAACTGAATTGCTAATTTTTAAACATTTAGTAATACACTAGTGTGGAATTTGATGAGCAAGTAGAAAGACGCCTTATCATTCATATATTGTATATCAGAGAATTTTCGTGTGCTGAAAATGCGGGGTTTTTTTTGTTTTTTTTTTGTGAATGAGAAAAATTCACCAAAAGGAAAAGCATCAACATTTTTATTCATGTTTGTGTAAATGATGCACTTATGAAAATGAAATATTGCCAAAAAAAAGTACCAATATTTCAAGCTACTTTTCTAAGAGAAATCCATTTGATAATCCTGTTGCCAAAATTACCTGATATGCAGTATAGTCCTTTATACCTTGCATTACAATTACTTTTGAAATTTGTTGCCTTGAATTACAATTACTTTTAAACTTGTATGCATTGAATTTAAATTGCTTTTGAAATTTTATGCCTTGCTTTACAATTACAGTAACAGTTACATTGTATTTTGTATTTTTTAAACCAATGCTTTTACTTTTAAAATTTCTTTTCAAGAAATGAATTGAATGACACAATTCATTTCCAGTTTAATTGATGAAAATCAAGACTTATTTTATATTCTGTTCTTTAATGAAAACTTCTCTGATATTAGATTCAAGTATATTCAAAGGGACACATTATAGTGCATCAATGCATGACAAAAACATTTTGCCTTCCCATCGGCCTGATTTATACATTGTGACCTTGACCTTTCTATATGGAGTCTATGTTCTGTAGCATCCTAACACTCAGACTCCTGTGTTCTTTTACCATTCTCTTGATTTCTTTTTCAGACTCTCCACCCAGTAACTTTGGCTATAATTTCTTGACCTTCATCATTCTGTACAACAACCTCATTCCCATCAGTCTTCAGGTCACGCTAGAGGTCGTCAAGTTCATCCAAGCCATCTTCATCAATTGGGTCAGTCAGCCATTTTGAAATTTTAATGTGTGTGATTGTTAAACTGTCATTAGTGTGTGTGCTTTATTTTATGGAATATGTTTTATTTATGTTTGGCAAAATAAGACATACTGATGCATGTCCATATTTTAGAACACATATATGCAGTACACTATTTTATACAGTATACATATGTGTACTATTTGAATTCCAAGAGAGATGTCATATGTCCTGAGAGAATGATTTTGTGTATGTACATTGCACACTAAGATGTCATATGTGCCAGAGAGAATGATTTTGTCTGTGTACATTGCACACTGAATAATTTCTTGTTTCTATATTTTCAGGATTTAGACATGTATCATGCAGAGACAGATACCCCGGCCATGGCTAGGACATCTAACCTGAATGAGGAGCTGGGACAGGTCAGTTACCCTGTAATAGAGGGGAGTTCAGGCTGTTACAGGAAATACCCAGTAATAGGTGGGAATTCAGGCTGTTACAGGAAATACCCTGTAATAGACGGGAATCCAGGCTGTTACAGGAAATACCCTGTAATAGACGGGAATTCAGCCTGTTGCAGGAAACACCCTGTAATAGATGGGAATTCCAACTGTTGTAGAAATTACCCTGTAATTGATGAGAATTCAGGCTGTTACAGGAAACATCCTGTAATAGATGGGAATTCCAACTGTTGTAGAAATTACCCTGTAATTGATGAGAATTCAGGCTGTTACAGGAAACAT
>CAJDSM010005002.1:0-13864 GCA_903981925.1 Ostrea lurida
GTGATAAATAGAATCTTATACTCTTGCTG
This sequence comes from Ostrea lurida, assembly GCA_903981925.1. Lineage (NCBI taxonomy): Eukaryota > Metazoa > Mollusca > Bivalvia > Ostreida > Ostreidae > Ostrea > Ostrea lurida. The sequence continues at coordinate 30 of CAJDSM010005002.1, forward strand.
GTGGCAAATAAAACGGAGCATGATGTCATTCATGGTGTGTTAGATATTCATGATCACTGAGATGCTTGAATGAATTGTCCATTGTAAACAAACGCAATGGGGACCAAATGAGTTATCTCCCTTACCGTGAAACTACTGCCTTAAATTCTCTTTCAATATGAATGACACTTTGGATATACATTATGAAATAACATCTTAGAGGTGTTTTATTATGATCCATTGGTGTTTTCGGTACTTTTATTGGTGCTGTCGGGAATTACCCGCTGTTTATGGTGTTTTCAGTTTTTCCATGGACCCCTTTAATTGCTACTTCTTACTATCTATTGTCACGTACCATAATTCAACATAAGATGTGCGTGTGTGCGTGCATCATAGAGGTGTTCAGCCACAGGTAGATCACTGTCCCAGATATAGACTATAACTAATTATCTATCGTTCTCTTAAATAAACAATACTCCCGTCATCTAAAAAAAAAAATTGGTGCTAGGTGAATCAGCCTTCTGTACAACATACACTTACATCCATGTCTAAATTTTGTGTGCCGAGTTTGTGCTTTTGTGACGAATCATTGCAACTTTGATTTTTTCTTCGCCTTTTCATATTCTTTATTTCTAAAAGTAAATACATTTATGGACTGAAATTCATTTCATGCCCTCGCAACTAGATTCGGAGAGAAAATATAGCCTTACCGTCGTGCGGCGGTCTCTGTGTCTCTGTATGTGTCCGGAATCTTGTGAACAGGATATAAACAAGAGCATTCAGAAGATAATTAGTATTCCACAAATGTTGCTCATGGAGAGCGGATAACCCTACTGATTTTCAAATTCAAAGGTCAAGGTACATTGTAACTAATGACACTGCCTCAAAATCTTGTGAACAAGGTTAAAAACTCAGCGTTTATCAGAGAATCATCAATCCTTCCACAAATGTTGACCATTGAGAGAGGATGAACCACATTGATTCTCAGGGTTTAAGATCAAGGTCACTATTGATAGTTGATTAAAATTCTTGTGAACAAGATAGAATACACAACACTCAACAGAGAATCATCAAACCTTCTCCAGATGTTGCCCATACACAGAGGATGAACTCTATCAATTTGATTTTCGAGGTCAAGGGTAAAGGTCACGATCACTAGTGCCTATTGTTTATAAATCGTGTGTTGTGAGGGGATGCTATGCTTGTGTTGACTTATTATTATGAAAAGGTGAATACAAAGAACAGTGATCAATCTCAAATGACCGGTCGCGGTGGCTCAGTGGTAGAGCCCTCGCGTCATGATCGGGAGGTCGTGCGTTCGAGCCCCGCGTGCTCGCACCCGGCCGCGTCAAACCTAAATCACCTTTCTGTTTGTCCAATATTCCGAAGAATCAGGATCAATTTGAATTACCATACCTTTATTGGATTCCGAAATTGGCATAAAAACCCTTACAAACAAAGATACATCGCTGGTTCCAGTAACATGCTCTCTATCACAGGCTCTTTCTTTACTTTAAACTTCTAACAGCTATTAGATAATCTCTTCTGAGATAATTGTCCAATACATATTCATGAAGTGGTGACAATCAGATGTGGATTCTTAAAAACTCTAAAGAGTCATTTTCCTACTAGATTTGACTACGGGCAATTCCGTTTACTTTATTTCGGCTAAGGATTTATGGCGGTTGTGACGGGTCAGCAGGGGATGCTTACTCCTCCATGGCACCTGATCCTGCCTTCGCTTTTGTCGGAGGTCCGTGTTGCCCTACACTCGATTTTGAACATTTTTGGGTGTTTTTTTTTATTGGAATTACGTTTAACATGATGGTAACTTCGCCTATTTATACATTAATATAGGTAATGATTGCTTCTTCGCCAAGCACTCGGCATTTAGAAGTGAGAATCGCGGGTCTTTTGGATATGACCTTAAAAAAGAAGGTCCCGTGTCGCAGCATGTGTGGCAGGCAAAAGAACTTCCACTGCTAAATGTCATGAGTGCTAAGCATAGGTCTAAATTTGCAGCCCTTCACCGGCAATGGTGACGTCTCAATATGAGTGAAATATTCTCAACGGGACAAAAAAGAACAAATAATCAATATCAAATCCTATACGGAAAACAAATTATGACTTGGACAAACATGTATACATGTATGCTTAGATACTCTAGAGGTGATATCTGGCGCCTACGAGTTAACATCCACTGTCGACCAGTCACAGCGGCCTCAAACCCTTTAAACAGAGTAATCCGTAGTCAAATTAAGTGCCTAAAAACGCCCTAACGATTGGTATGAAACCTTTCGGGCAGCATTTGACACAATGGCAGGTTGTATTGGCAAACGTAAAAGAAGTTTCCACTGATGGTATATTCAATATACCATCAGTGGAAAATTCAATAAAATATTGTACATTCCATCCCCAAACCATACATAACATCAGGATGTGACAGAGTGAAAGATTTACTACCACTGATTAAACAACTGCAACATAATTTGCGCTTTTTTTTACTGTGCAACATTTCATGGGTGTGGAAACTTTAGTGTATACAAATACTCTGCACAATTTCGCATTTTTCATTATAGGCACCAGGGAAGAAATAATACAAACCGGAAATCGAGAGGGGTCTACTGTAGCAATGGATGAGATCTTAATTGCTATGGAAGCCAGTGATGACCAAAACAAATGGGAAAAATTCATAAACATAGTCGAAGAGCAAGGTAAATCTTTCTGACATGATAGGACATTCTGGCCTACTCATTTGGAAGAAACGTTTTGTAAATAGTGGTTGAGATAAAATAAAGAATATGAATCTTTTTTTATGTCTTAAAGGCTACCAATACCTAGCGAAGGTCTTACGAGGTGAATATGTCCCTAGTAATGTGTATACAACATACGTCAAAATACTGCAACGGAAGAAAATGGCATTTGCTAAAGCAAGTCTAGACCCTAGCCGAATCCTAAGTTTATTGTCAGGACATGATGTTCTTGAGAATATCGACTGTGAACATATACAAGCAGAGCAAAACAATAAAGGCGCTTTAGCAGCAACTATTGTTCTCTTGGACAGGATTTGGAGGAAACATGAGGATTGGTATAGGTTATTTCTAACCGTCCTATGCGAGAATGATTCCCATCATATAGTAGAGAAAATTGACTATGCTTTTTACGAAGGTGGGTAAGAATGCTTCCATTTAAATCCACTTTTTAAGACAAAATATTTCGAGTATACATTCATTGTTTCTGGAGATTTGTATTTAGTGGCTGCATTTTCTATAGTATGTAGTTTGTTAGTATCAATGATATTTTAATACCAAAAGTTATAATCAACACATATTGCATTTTTAATCCATATTTTGAACAAGTACAGTGTTAACGTTGATTTCAGATTGGGAGAAGAGCAAACATCAGAGGCAGTCTTCAGAAGAAACTGTTCAGAAGGAAACACCGGATCAACAGAAGAAAAGTGAGACCATTTACAAGGAACACCCAAACCATCAGGACGAAAGTGAGTTCTTTGACATTTTCATACATTGTCACCTCAAGTTTTAGATCACCTGAGCTAAAAGCTCATGTGGGTTTTTCTGATCACCCGTTCACGATCCTTTTTCTCACCTCCAGAACCAAAAGGCCAATTTCAACCAAACTTGGTACTAATCATCAAGGGAAATGAAGATTGTTTCTTTAAAAGGCCATCCTCCCAATTTCAAAGAAGGGATAATAACAAAAAGGCAAAATAAATGGGCAGGGTCATTTAAAAAAATATTTGGTCAAAGACTCATTGGGCCGAAAAAGTAATTTTCATGAAAGCATCCTGACATATTGCATATATTTTGTTAAAATCATTGCCCTTTGGGGTAGGGAGAGGTCACAGTAAAAAAAAAAAGTTTTACATGCTGATATATTGAGAAATATTTTTGAAAATTTCTTCCCAAGAACCACTGGGCCAGAAAAGTGGATATTTAAATGAAAGCTTCTTGATATAGAGTAGATTGAAGTTTGTTCAAATCATGGTCACTGCGGGTATACTGGGGTCACAACAGGGAATCAAAGTTTTACATATTAATAAATCAAAGTGAATTGGACGGATGAATATACCGTATCTGTAATGGATAACTTAACTTCACAAAAAAACGCCCTTGCATACAAAGATACATGTTGGGTCCAGTTCTTCTACCAACCTCCTATCTTTGCTCCTCGCTAAAATATTTACAACTGAGAAGAAACTTCAGAATCTTTGTTAGACTGTCATTTTCGTACTATAGTTGGCGACGGGTAACCCTGTTTATTTTGTTTCGACTACGGGCTCACGGCGGGTGTGACCGGTCAGCAGAGGATTCTTACTCCTCCATGGCACCTGATCCTGTCTTCGCTTTTGTCGGAGGTCGTGTTGCCCTACACTCGATTTTGTATATATTTTGGGGGACTATTATACGTTTAACACATTGTTTACTTCGCCAATTTATATACAAAGTCGAGTGTAGGGCAACACAGACCTCCGACAAAAGCGAAAGCAGGATCAGGTGCCATGGAGGAGTAAGCATCCTCTGTGACCGGTCACACCCGCCGTGAGCCCGTAGTCGAAACATGGTGTGCGCTGTCCTGCTGTAAAAGGACGCCACGGTGGCTGTTGAATTAATGGAATGACGTGTTGACATTTAATCTCGTCACCGTAGTGTACGCTGCATGGTTAAATTACCTCCACTATTGCCAAATGTTATATTCCACCCAGACCATTACGTTCCCTCCGCCGAATTAGCGGTGCTGAATAACACAGGGGTCAATGTAACATTCTCTGACATGAACACGACTGTCACCTGTCGAAATAAAATTTCGACTCGTCCTTAAATTCTTCCCAGCCTCTGTTATTGAAACGCCAATACGTCCTACACCATGATAACCTGCTACACGGTAACGACAGAGGTGAACAGGACGGATGTTGGTCTCTCACAATTTGTGGTAAGATGACTTATCCAATGATACCCAGGAATGCTTGTAGTGGTCAAATGATACAAAGTTGCTGATTTGAATCGATTATGCAACCGTGACGTCTGTATATACATATCTTGCCGACGTGGCGTCCTGATTATGGGTGGTTTCGAACGGTGTTAGCTTGCTGATATCGTTTCCATAAAGCATTTACATGTACATTGTTGATATGAACTGCACACTTGCCACATTACTTTGAGGCATCCCAGCTTCCAGCATCCCAATAGCACGGGCATGGTCGTTTTCAATCATGCGAGACATATGCATGTATCTCAATCAAAAGTTTATTACAAAAACCTTTTTTTCTGTTTCAATGCTTTGAATAGTGTCAATTAATGCAATATTTAACAAATTGAGTTCCCAAAACGCATTTTGTATATCAAACTATGCCTTCAAAAATAAAGAGCGATCAAAGGATATCTTTTTATGCTTTTATTTAACGTTTAACTTATACACAGTTTCTTTTCCCCCTTTTATATCAAAAACAAGAAATGTCATTTTCTAATGATACTATTACTGGAGTTATATATACTAGTAAATGTATTTTTTTCTAGAGGAACCAGAGTTAAGTAAACCCATTCAAGTATCTGAAGTGCACGAGAAATACCCAGGTCCAAACGTCGCAATAGGATCCGAAAGATGTATCCCTTTTTATGACGTTGATGAAGAAGACAGTAGAACTCAAGAGAAAAGGATCTATAGAGATTCAGAAGTATTAATATCAACCGTTGGTTCTGACTTGAACTTTGGTGAACTCCTTTCCTCTCACCCGATGAAAAGCGGAGAAATATCAAAACAGTCAAGTGATCGTACCCAGGCTGATGAATCCGTTGTTGCAGATAGAACTGAGGAAAAAGTTCTCTATAGCCAAAATGGGAACCCAAAAGAAGAAAATCTTTGTACTACAAATAAGATCCCCGACTTTGACCAAAGATTAACGGAGAAGAAAGGTATTCAACACCCTTAAAATGTTCATTTTTTGTGTAAAATTCATGGTTAGAATACTTGATCCAGGGTATAACAGTCATTGAGAGTATACTTTGATATTAGCTGATAGTAGTAATGATTTTCAAAAAGTGTTTTCTTTAATTTAGATGACTCACAGAGGTTGGGTAAAAACGATATACCAATCAAGACATTGGAATTGAGACAATATCAACTGGAACAAGCAGAGAAACCTATCAGTGGGAAAAATTGTATAATTGTTTCTCCAACTGGTAGTGGCAAAACGTATGTGGCTATCAGAATAATTCAGGTATGAACTTTTCTTACGTTTTCTTTAACTCGTTTGAAAATTGCGCTAAAACTTCTTTGTTCTGCTATCTTTTTAAATGTCAATTGTTTTCTCATATTACTGTAGCATCACTTGGAAGAAAGGGGGAAAATAAAGAAAGTTGTGTTCATCGTGGACAAAAACAACTTAGCAAACCAGCAGTCCGAGAAAATAAGAGACCATGTAGAATGTAGGCTGAAAGTGATATCGGGCGACACTCAGAGAGACGAAGACTTTCAAGAAATAAAGCCACTTCTTCTTCAGTTTGTAGATATGCATAAGTATTCGATATATGTTTATATGTTCTTGCAGACGTTTAATAACCATGATTTAGGTAACTTTCAATGTCTCGAACTTCGGTCCCGATTTCGTCGATAGTCATTTACTCTATTAAGGTTTCGGTAACACCCACGAGATACCTAACAGTTAAGAAAACACATATTGACGACGCTACTAATTTGCATTGACACATCAAATGTCTCCACCTAGGAACCATTTATCTTTTTCATAATCGACTGCAATCTTGATCTGTTATTATTCAAATTCAGAAATATGAGTGATGATCATGAGACAGCGACATTATTTTTCCGCTGCAGGAAATAATGAATGGATAAACACAAATAGGGATATTTAGTTTCTTTATGCATTGTGTTTCAGATCTAGATAAATAGAGTATCAAAATTAGATATATATATATAAGGGTTATAACTAATCTCGTTTAAAGTCATCATTTCGCAAATTCAATGATCACTATAATGACCTTGTTTGCGAATACAAATTATCACTGTCATATGTTAATTGATTTGTTTCATACCCATTGTTAGACTGTCATTTTCATACTAGATTTGACGACGGGTAACCCCGTTTACTTTGTTTCGACTACGGGCACACGGCGGGTGTGACCGGTCAGCAGAGGATGCTTACTCCTCCATGGCACCCATCTCCTACCTTTGGTTTTGTCGGAGGTCCGTGTTGCCCTACACTCGATTTTGTATATATGTATTTTTGGGACTGTGTTTACGTTTAACACATTGTTTACTTCGCCAATTTATATTTAATAACTTGGAAAACGAAATTGTGAAATTTACTAACCTCAGGCATTACATCTGGTCCTATTTTTTGTAAATGATATCGTCTTTATAACGATTTAGTTTGTCATTGCTGTCTGACTAGTTGACTCTTCCTAGGCACCTGACGCCACCGCTGGTGTATCCAGGGGTCCATGCTTGCCCAGCTCTTATTTCTGCAATCTTGATCTGTTATAAATTATTCAAATTCAGAAATGTGAGTGATGATCATGAGACAGCGACATTAATTTTTCCGTTGCAGCAAATAATGAATGAACAAACACAAGTAGGGATATTTAATTTCTTTATTATTTGTGTTTCAGATTTAGATAAATAGAGTATTAAAATTAGATTTGATACCTTGGAAAACGAAATTGTGAATTTTACTAACCTCAGGCGTTACATCTGGTTGGTGTAAAATTAAAAAATTCGGTGATCAAAGTGCACCAGTATACAAATTTTCAATTCCTTATTTTTAACAAATTATATCGTCTTTATAACGATTTAGTTTGTCATTGGGTCAAATGCTGTCTGACTAGTTTACTCTTCCTAGGCACCTGATCCCACCTCTGGTGTGTCCAGGGGTCCGTGTTTGCCCAACTCTTATTTTGTATTCTGTTTGGGACTTACGAGATTAATCATTGTTTGTTATCTTCACCTTTTCTTTTAAGTACACAGTAAAAAATTCTTACTTTGTGCAGTGACAAATCTTAAAGTGTGAATGCTTCTGTGAATGTAAACAAGCTTATATCATTTATTCTTTATTACAGATATGATGTGTTTGTAGTCACAGCTCAGATGCTGGTCAATGCTTTGACAAAGAGTGATGTCAAAATCGCATCTTTTTCTATGCTTATTTTCGACGAATGCCACCACTGTTATGGAAGCCATCCATTTCAACAGATAATGAATCATTATATCGACGCTAAGCAGGAATTATCAAAGGAAGAAGAATGCCAGCTTCCTCAAGTATGGAAATCATTCTCGAATATGTTTGTAAATGATGTTATCGTATCATCACTTTTGTTTTATCAAATCTGTTCAAAATAAAATTTCTGTTTTGGGTATCTATATATAACACATTTTAGAAATTGCATTCGTTTGGTTTTTCTTATTAGTGTTCTAAATTTGTCGGAGAAAGATAGAGCCTTTTGAATACCAGTAGTAAACGCTGAAAATTCTTTTTACAGTGAGATGCATATACTATATTGTGTGTATACGTACGTATCATTCGAGTAGGTAGTCGGTTTTACAGCGTCCATTGGAGTAGGAAAAGCCAAAACAGTTGAAAAGGCTACCGAGCATGTACAAGCAATCATGTCTAATATGGACGCCGAGTATCTGGTGACAGTACAGAGAAACAAGGCTGAACTGGGAAGACATGTGAACTCTCCAGAACAATGTATGTTATTTTTCATCGTTTATTGTCTGTCTTCAATTTGTAATTATCCATCGCGTTAGCAAGACACATTTGTATTATTCCCATCATTATTCATCATTTTGACTTATACACTACGTTGATTGTTTATCGCCGTTTCAAACAACATATTGTTGAAAGCATAAGTAAATGTGTGTCTTTGCTTATTCCATACAGCATTTCTATAATTCAAATGTATATGCTTATTTTGTGGGAATTTGTTGGGTCAGTATCTGGCTGTGACCGCTCTGAGGTGTTGCATTAAGTAGTGATAGTTCATTCCCGAAGCATTCAATATCGTAGAAGAAAATTCTACGGGTGCTTTTGGGTGATAATTCGAATGATGCCACATCACGTGATGCATTTAAACGGAAACAAATCATCGTTTGGATAAGCTTAGTTAGAATATGTTTCAATAATTGATACTTTACCAAAACATATGACTTATCTACATGATAGTAAAAATCCTGTTGGGACAAGGTGTCGTACACAATGACCAAACAATTTTAATCAATATTTTAGTCATCATAGAGGTACCTACGCGAAAGGGGGATGAATTTGGAGAACGTGTGAAAGCCCTAATGACTGCAACTGAAATGTATTTGGGAGACACAGATGGTATATATGGTTAACTTTTTGATTAATGTTTCTATGTTACATTATTATAATTTTCAGTCGCAGTGTACTTCATTTCTTTGATGATTTGCTCATTTAATCAATTTCAACGACAAAGAACGACTATGGTTAGAAATCAAATTTAGCCATTTATTTCAGTCGATATGGTGGACGGGAACGCCGTAAAGCCCCCCTCATCAAAAGGCAATGAGCAGTACACTCAGTGGTTGGAGGAAACCCTTTTGAAATCATTAGCAAAGCTTACCAAATCTGACGCAACTCGATCGTTGTATACTATCAGGAAATACCTAGAGGTATTGCTTTAACCTGAAATGTCCGAGATGCAATTATTAGCTATAATATCTAATATACTGTATGGAGAATGCATGCAAAATATGAAGTACAAAATGACATCTAATAAACAGAAGAACTGTTAAATAATTACAGTGAATGACTTACAATTTTGATATTTTGGAGAAGATAAAGGTTTACTTTAAAACTGTTAAAATACTGGCAATATCTATTGTTATTTGCAAGAAGTAGCATGTTTGTTCACATTTTAATCTCTTAGATATATAACAATGGCCTCATACACCATTCTTATGCAAGAGCATCTGATGCCCTGGATTACATCAAATCTGACATAGAGAACCTTAAACTAGCTAAAAACGAACTCGAGATAGAGAAGAAAGTTAAAGCATTATTTGAAGGTACATTTAGTTACAAATGTATATGTCAAATCTATTTGCATCTTTACCTCCATCCTTTTTCCTCTTTCACACATACGCAATTCTCTAAATCATTGTAGAGGAATATGTAGCATTAGAAGAATGCGCAAGAGACAGAGAAAGGACCTCGGAGAATCCTCTTCTACTGAAGCTAAAGGATATCATAATTACAAGATATGCTGAAGAACCCAACATGAGAGGAATCGTGTTTGTGCGAACTCGCATTCTAGCAAATATGCTTGTTTCATGGATGGATTGCACAAAGGAATTACAACGTATAAAAGCCCGGAAATACACCGGTTCTCAAGCTCACAGTATAGTTGGAGGTGGTTAGATTGTTTCATCTTTGATTTGTGCCTAATTTTCGCTGGAGTCTCAATAGTTGTATAATTATGATACGAATTCGAATTGCAAATTGTTTGTCCTTTGGAATTTTTTTGCAGGTATGACTAAACATGAACAGATAAATGCAATCGAGCTTTTTAAGGATGGCCAGTTCAAAATCATCGTTGCAACCACTATTGCAGAAGAGGGATTGGATATTAAAGAGTGTAATCTCGTTGTAAGATATGACTACGCTGGAAATCCTATTTCTATGGTGCAAGCAAGAGGTAACCTGTATTCTCGAAATAAGTGGTGTATATATATAAGGGTACACAAATGCTCTGTATTTCTTTACTTGGATATAAAATGTGTTCTAACCCATTATATACTGTTTAACAAAACGAGAAAAAATACATAGTACAATTTCATATTAATTTTTCGTCATGAGAAATACTTGATATTTTTTTTTATTGATAACACAAAAATTATCTAACACTGGGTGATGATCAGAGCATCACAACCACTAAAGATAATCACCATTATTAATAATCCAAGGTTAATCAAGTTCAATATGTAGTGTGCCCCACACAAGTATTGGTGACTGCCTGACGACGCCTACCCATACACATGTCTCTAGGAAATTGTCAACACCTGTATGTTGTTATACTCTAACTGCAGTTTAGGCCTGTTGTTGCAGAATCCATGGCTGCGGTTGTCTTTGACGAGTGCGCCTATTCAGATCCTCCCATGCGCATTCGATAGGGTTGGGTTCAGATCTGGTGATTTAGATGACCAAGCAAGAACATAGATATTGTGTTTTTGCAGAACATTAAGTATTAAACGAACAGTATGTGGTCTGGCGTTGTCTTGTTGAAATACTGCTCCGGGATACTGCATTCTTTGAACCAAATGTGGCTGTATGGCTTCATCAATATACTATTGGCCATCAAAGTACATATATGTACCGTACATGTGAACCAATGTTGTCTTGCCTGTACAGTATATTGTTGCCCACATCAAAACATTACCCCCTCTAATCTAGTTAGTTTCTAGGATGCAATTTTTGAAAAACGCTCATTCTGTAACCATCACACTCTGAGTCTTTTATGTACAGTACCAGTTGAAATTCATCGCTGAATCAAACTGTCCGCAAGCGTTGCTGCGGAGATACTCTATAAGTTTGGGTCTACTGAGGTTCGTCTCAGCGATGTTGTGACAGTACACTATAAGTTTGGGGTCTACTAGGTTTGTCTCAGCGAAAGTATCTATAAGTTTGGGTCTACTGGGTCGTCTCAGCGATGTTGTTGAAGTAAGGTCCGTCTTAGCGATGTTGTGGAGTTGGAACAATGCCACAGCCAGGTCTGTGCGTTCCAATCCTAGCATCCCGTTGTCGATTGTAAACAGTCTTGTCTGCTATTATCTGAATCTCAGGAATGGCAAATGTTGTAGATGACACTGTTGTGAATCGTTAAGAAAGACGACGCAATTGGATGAAGCGATCCTGTACTGTTGACGTCATGCGTGTTTTATCTGCTACAAAAATGGGAATCATAAATGAACCATGATGTTGATATATGCTTCAAAGGTGAAATATGCTGCTTTTTGTAGCATTGAAATATCTTGCAACTGTACATACCTGCTTCCAATCGTGCAAGTGTGTTGAACATCATTCAATCGTGACATTGAAACACAAATCAATAAAAAATCGATATTCCGTGCATTTGATCGACTATTGACGCTTCAGTCAGGTGCATTAGGAACTTGCAAACATCAAGAGTTACATGGACCGATTTTAGGATTGTGTGGAAACACGTTTAATTGTTCTCAATTTCTACAAAATATCTCTCCAATAAACAATAGTGTCAGATGTAACAAGGAGCAACCAGGCGTTTCATTCTAGACCAAAACTATATGTATAGAATATATCTCATATCATAGATTACTATTATGCGTTTCCTTTATTATTATTGATATAAATGTACTCTTAATCCAACCCCCCAACCCCCAAGACATCTTTCTCTCATTTTGTATTGTACATGTCGTTAGTGGATATATTTTGAAATCACTAACTTTAAAGGTCCAAGATTACGGAAACCCCGATCCTATAGTCGGCGACAGACGATAACAATTCTGTTGACGATTGTGTCAGATGATGGGCTAAAAATGTAGAGGGAGATGTTGATGCTTTGTCAAAATGATTTTATAAAATATTGGAGAAATATCAAAATATCGCATTAGTTGAGTTAAGGTAAAAATATCTAAGGTTTAGTAAATCAAAAGTGATGAGAGAATTAAATAAATTTCATGAGGTATATATTATAGGTTCATTTGACAAATCTTGTAACAAAATTGACCCCATTTTAGCCTCACATTTACAAATGCATTGTAGAAGAACTTTTGTTCCCACATTCTCTCTCAAAGGAAAAAAACCACTGATTTGGACTCCAGATTATTCCGATTATTTGATCAAGGTATAGGGCTCATAGCGAGTATGACCGGTTGGCAGGGGATACTTATTCCTCCTTGGTTCCTGATTCCACCTCTAGTATATCCAGGGGTCCATGTTCGTCCATCTTCTAATTTGAATTCCATATAGGATTCTAAAGACTGATAACTTTGTTATTTTCACTCACCATTAACACCTGCATGGTGTTACTATTATTATTATCATTGCATCTTCTCCGTCTGATTAATTTTGAAACCGAGGCAAGAAACTGATTTCCAAAATAGTAAAACATTAAATACTTTGCATTATTTTGCAACAACAAAAGTTGGTTGAATTGGAAGTATACATGATTTTGAGGGTGTGCTTTGTGCCAAATTCAATCCCAATAAAGTATTTTTGCTGTGACACGGGACCTCGGTTTTTCCGGTTCATCCGAAGGACCACCTCTTACGACATGCAAGGAGATGCTGGGGACTTATTCTGACCGGGCCCCCACGAGTCAAATGAATGTATCATACTATTCAGAAACAGTGTTCTTGTTTCAATATGTCTAGAATTATATAACAACTCTATCGCTCACTGAACGTATGAAATTCTGATGTATCAAGGATCCGTGTTTGCCCAACTCTTGTTTTGTGTTCTGTTTAGGACTGTTCGTTATCTATGCCTTTTCGTTCAGACGATAACACACAAAATTATATGTAATATTTTTATGTTAGCATAATTGCAATGACCTATGAAAATAATATTTTTCAAAAAAGGTTAATGAATAATCATGTCATAATCTAGATAAAATAAATTTTCTAATTAGAATAAGATAAAATCATTTATAGGTTTCAAAGTTTATTATTTTTTTTTTTAGAAAATCAGTGCAAACCTTGATGTCTCATTGATCGAAGAGATAGTCTAATTATTGTAAATATTGAACGTAAACTAATTTTTCTGAGGAAAGAATTGTTTCATTGAGACATAATTCCTTTTATTAGCTCACCTGAGCCGAAGG
>CAJDSM010005003.1:6516-18033 GCA_903981925.1 Ostrea lurida
AATTGCAGGTGAAAGTCCTGCCATGGGCAAAAAGTCTTGGTTGTACTTTTTCAAGGATGAAGACAATTGAAGGAGGGAAAAGAATGTAGTGGTCGGTCGGGTTTACTTGCCATTGGCCATTTAGCACAATTGGTAGAACACCTGAGCGGAGATTCAGGGGGTCCGGGTTTGAATTCTGGTCTGTTGAATTTTCTCCCTGCTACAGTTGATACATGTACATACAAATATTTACCTTTCTAATCTAGAACAGTCTCAAAACATGGACACAAGAGTATGTAACAAAAATCAGTCTGTATCTCTGTTATAATTAATTAACAGCAGAATATAAGCATTGTAGTAAAGCTCTCTGGGATGTTAGGGAAAAAACTTATCTTCAGTTGATCATGTCTGACTAATAATGAACAGTATGCCCTCCCTCCCCTTATATTTTACACAGAATTTGGTAAGAAAACAGAAAACGTGTCTCTAATAAGAAGAATGCTAGAATGCTAAATAAAAAGCTCCATCATTCTGTCCTTCATTTTTTATTTTTTCAAAAGCAAAATGTGTAAATCGGTGATCAATCCTGGCCCATGGGGGGGGGGGGGGGGGGCACTTTATGATCCATATAAAATATGTCCAAATGCATTGAAGTGTATCTATATCAACAGAATTTGGTAGTTTCTTAGTTTCAGTACTTATGACAGACACCCAGTCGTCTACAGTGCCCCTCTACCCGTTTAAAAAAATTTTGAATCCGCCACTTTATTTCAATCCGGAATTTAAGTGCCCGCACATTTACGGTTTTATTGTACGTTTGTTTTGGTTTTCGCGGTTACTTCCCATGCACAGGTGTGTGCACAGGTAATCGTCAGGAAAACAATAAAAGAGAATATTGGTAATACAACACTCCTACACGAATGGTGTAGCTGTGGATTTTATAAGTTATGATGGATAAAGTCGACCGAAATGTGTTATCCCAGTTATGAAGCGGAAAACCAAATGAGTTCCCGATGAGACGATGTCCCGTTTTTCGCGGTTAATTCCACGATTTTTGAGAGGAGACAAGTCCAAAGGTTCCGTTTTCAGGGATGGCGGATCGCTTGAGAGACCCAAGGATGGACCTATCTGTCGAATTCTCTTCCTGGACGACACAGATCTTCATCTTTCATTCAAGGTAGGTATAGAAAAACGCAACGGTGTTGTATTATGATTCCTCGTGACGTCCATTATCATGAGTATAATATTGTCTTTGTCAGTTGGTGTGGGAAAAGTCTCCAGTACTATTATTACAACATATTTCATTCATGTTTAAAAGTTCTGTTAAATTTAATCTCTCTATAAAAAGTAGATCATCGTATGCAGGCTCATAAAATACCAAATAAATGTCGGGGTATTTTGCCGCAAGATTTTATCATCTCTCCTGGCGGTTAATGAAGGGTATCGATGACATCTAAAGTGATGCAAGGTGGAGAGAGAGTCTCAACCCTGCAATATTAATTTTGATGAACCGTAAAAGTTTGCAACTTTTAGTATGGCAAATTGGGTTTGTGGTCTGTAATAATGATTAAAACCTGTCATTATAATCATGACATAATTAGTGTTGTGGTAAACCTGCCTAAAACTTGATCAGCAATATAGAGAATCAAGTTTAAACTCTTCCTACTTCTAGATATAATATATTTTTTCATTGTTGTTTATATCATATAGGCGAATTTAGCATATCATAGGCAGATTTTAGAATTTAGAGGGGGGAGGGGGGGGGGGCTTTTGGTTACCAAACTTTATTAATAATTGTATAGATAACTCCTAAAACTAAAAAGTAACTTTAAAAGCTCTAAAACCTCAGAGCTTCCGGAGGCTTTGCCTCCTGGGCCGGCTCCCACTTTGGCTTCATCCCAGAAGACCTAAGTTTAAATTGGCCCTTTCAACGACCCCCTCCCTCCCTCCCTTTCGACAAATCCTGGATCCGCCACTGCATGCCATTTGTTGTGGAGATTCACTTTTGCTGGGTTTTTTTTTTTATTATTATTAGGCCTAACCTACGAAATTTTGTTCCTCTCCATCGTTGAGGAACTAATCTCCCATGGACTCCCATGGAAGCAATTATTATCAGCGTAGATGATCCTGTCAGATGGAATTTTAATTAAAGGAGCATAACCTCTGCAGATCTTTTGGATTGGAAATACAAAATCGTTGATTTGTGCATGATGGAAAAGAAAATTCTATAATCTATTAATGATTTGATTGTATCTGCAGAGACTGATACGTATGAAAAAAAATCAAAAGCATCCAAAGTTTGAACACACATTGCCATCCTGTAGTGTTTGTTACCATCAGCCCCTGGCTGTTTTATCTGTAAACCATCGTGTGCACTCCTCCACCTCAGGACCAGACTCAGTGTAATTACTCATGTGGGAATTCTTTTTTTTTAATAAAGTATATTAGGCTGCTTTAGAATTTATATAATGCTTAGCTATTATAGCAATTACATGTAGCTGAACAACGTCCATGAACAAGTTGTTGTCTATAGTGGTTCAGTCAGAGTGAGCATTTACAGTGAAGTACTGCAATATGGAGAATATATATGTAAAATTCATACTCGAATCATATTCAAGTTGTTTTAGTGCTTATTCTGTGCTGGAATTTGGGTAACATTCTTTGAGTTTTGGTTATAAATAGTTCACTAGGTTCAGGGTTAAATGTCCTTTGGGTTCAGGGTAATGTTCATATAGCCAGGTCAGAAAGTTCTTTTTGATATAATATTATTCAAATTAAAATTTCCATACCAAACTTTTTGTATATACGATGAGCAGCATAGGAATGATATTTGTGAGCCCCCCAAAAACCCCATAGAGTACATCTGAACTTTGGTATCTTGAACACAGATATCTTGACTACCATGTCTATGTCGAGTGATTTAGAAGTCCCAAGCACTTATTCTTTAAGTATGTAACAGGAAGGGAGAAAATACAACAGACCAGACCAGGATTCAAACCCGGGTCCTTAGAATCTCCAGTCAGGTGCTCTACAAATTGAGCTATCTGGCCACCGATGATTGAACCCGGCTACCCATTACACACCTCCCTCCTTAAAGTGAAGACATGTACCCCAGATTCTTTTTGCCCCTGACAGGACTTTCACCTGCAATTCCAGGGATGGTCAATTCTCCGGTCAGGTGTTCTACCAATTGAGCTAACTGGTCACCTGCAATGATTGAACCTGGTTGCCTGTTACCCTCCTCCCTCAAAGTGTCTTCATCCTTGAAGACACACAACCCAGATTTTTATTGCCCCTGGCAGGACTTTCACCTGCAATTCCAAGGGTGCTCAACAGCACCAATTGTATCAGGAAGGGAGAAAATGCAACGGACCAGACCGGGATTCGAACCTGGGTCCCCTGAATCTCCGTCAGGTGCTCTTTCAACTGAGCTATTTGGACACCAGCGATCGAACTCTGCTGACCGCTACAAGTATATTACCCTTGATATCTTATAATCCTCGGATATCTCAAACTTTTTTCTTGGTCCCATTGCATTTGAGATAACGAGGTTCGACTATATATGAATTTTTGGAGCTCTTTTTTTTTCCATCTGAAGTTCAACAAAACCTAGCAGCCTAATTATACTTGCGATATCTATCCTCCATCTTCCTTACACTAGCTATTTTAGATGATTAAATAGTCTACGTTGATAAAATAAAGTGGTTTGATTTATGATGAAGAAATATGTTGACTGTTCTGATTGTTGATGGGAAATACGAGTTTATGATGAAAAGTCCTGCAATCGGACTCTGTTAATACTATCCCCACATCTTGAATTCTGTGCATTATGACACATTTTAGTTAATACCTGCATTGTACCTGTTTATCATAGAACAAGTTGCAAAGTTGACACACAGAGAATATGATCATTTGAGATTTGTGTATGTAAGATGTGTATGTAAGATATTTGCTAAGGACAGATGTATAGTTTAAATTGATTTAAGACGATCTGGTGGTATTTGATAAGTGATGTAATTCTGTTTCAACATTGTATTCACTAAGGTTTTATTTTTCTATCCCAGGTTTTATAAGTGGTTTTTAAATTCCATTTCATGCTTGATTGGTAATTGAATTGAAGCTTAATTTGTTTACATCTGAAAAAAAATATTTCATTCATGCCTTGACTTTATACTATACTGATTGACTACCGGGTATTATAGTGATTGATTAAAAAAGAATTGGACCTCAGAAGTGAATATTTGATATTCAATTAGAATAATCTGTCAACACTAAGAAACATGATATTTGGTTGATATTTTTGTTATTTTAAAATATGAAGTTTGCCATTCCCATTCAGAGTAGCAATGCAACTGTGACAGTATGTTTGAAAAAAAAAATTCTTTTTATACATCAGTGTTTCTTTAATTTTGACACAGGATTTTACCCTAACAATGACAGAATTTATTCTCTATTGGGGTTTTATGACTCCCGGTGTACATTTTGCGGTTCTTTATGGGCTCCTACAAGGACATGCACTATCTCTTCATCTTCATCTGATGGGTGGGTATTGTCAGGGGTGAATACATCAGTCTTCTTAAGAAGATCCTTTGTAATAGCATGCATTCTGTGTCGGGGCCCCACAATGCATGATTATCTCAGGGTTTATATATGAAATGCAACATGTTCAGTCATGACTAAATTAAGAATATGATGAAAATTTTTTGGTTAAATTTCAGATATTGAGAATCCCAAGATACTGTATGCCTTCAAGTTTTTGTTTTGATCTTTAGCTTTGTGATTTATTAGTTATTGAAGGTTAATTATCGTGAAGAGAAAAACTGATTTTTTTTATTAAACTGATTCAATCCCCTGATTAGTTGGTTAATTAATCCGTTTATTGATATGGAATCATCCCATCTAATGGATTTGCAGAATGCCATAATGACCTCTTTTGATGTTTAAATTAACTGTGGAATTAAAATTTTAAATGAACTTGAAAATGTGCAGATTTTAAAAGGAACAGACATAATTTTTATGATTTTTCAAAAGGATTAAGAATTTCATTCAATTGGCAGCAAGGTATATGACAGAAGTTGGATCCCCTCTTGAGTTGTCTCACTCTAAATTACACAATTACATTTGCGGTTACTTTAAAATACCCTCTCTTCATGCTACGCTGTATGGGGGTAAAATGTGTCATTTCTGAACAATTTAATATACTGGGTGCAAGAGGAGACATTTTAGCCTGTATCCCTTTTCAAAGATGATAATTTGTTCCACAATTTGTAGAGGGGACATGTTGACGGATCTATGTTGTCTTAATACAGTAGTTTTAAGTGATGGACAAGATGCTATCAGGGAAGTTGT
Organism: Ostrea lurida; assembly: GCA_903981925.1. Classification (NCBI taxonomy): domain Eukaryota; kingdom Metazoa; phylum Mollusca; class Bivalvia; order Ostreida; family Ostreidae; genus Ostrea; species Ostrea lurida. The sequence continues at coordinate 11,845 of CAJDSM010005003.1, forward strand.
GTGTGAAAGTGGCAATTTACGTAGAGTTATCACACGCTATCCGATTTCTCATCAGCTGTAGGTATGCTGTAGGTATGTGTTTACCTGAGACAGGTAAAAGCTGGCCCACTTATGTTGTCATTTTTGTGTTGTCTAGTGCAGGCCCTTGCTCGGTATGTGTATACATGTATAACTACTATGCCTAATGTACACAAGGGGCCTTCTAATGATATACAAGAGAATCTTCATTTTCTGCTGAATATTAAACATCTGACTTATCAGAAATGTTCGCAAGATTAAGTTTCAGGAAATTATTCCTTAGTTCGCGAGTCATCCAATTGATTTCTACATTTTTCCATTGTGTAGTGTAGTAGATTGTTAAGCTGTTGAAGCATGCAGTCAGTTTATAGTTTTATGTTATAATTGTAAGTATTGAGAGTGGGGTATATACCGGTAGGTTCACTAAGAGCCTAGTATAAAATGTACATTAAGGCAGCTAATAAAGTTTTATCATGTCGTCTAGAATGATATGTCATATGTGCCACAGTATTATTGAAAAATTAAATTCGTCTTTGCATCAAATTCAGGGATTGATTAACTTTTGTTGATAAATTCAAACTCCAATGCTGTATGATTTTAGAAAAAAGAAAATCTGAATGACATTGTGTTCTCATAAAGTATATACCCTGCAATCTTGTTCAATCTTGCCGAGTGGTCAATAACTTGTCCTATTGTAAAAGACTGCCTCCCTGCGGATTGTTACAAACAGATATAATACAGTATTGTGTGTCTGAATCCCCTGAATGCCATACAGAAAAAAGGTGTTTAGAATCTGAACGATTTGGTGAATGGGCCAGTTTGAATATTGTTTCAAAAAGTTAAAGTAAACATTTTGACTTGAGTGTTTGTATGCGAAATGTTTTGCTGTGATACATGTACTGGTAGAAAGTAAGGGCTGTTTGCCAGGGAATGTATTGGCAGACTTGAAATCCAGTGTTTAGTATTGTTCCTCGTTCCTGGTGAATTCTATAGGTATCTACATGGTGCCCGGATATAGGATTGATAGGAGGGACACGTAGCATTTTTTGTTGTTGTAAATTTGCATAGAGAAAAAAAAAATTATAAATAAAAAATAAGCTAATTGTCTCTCTGATCATAAAATGAAACATAGAGGAACATTAGTCAAGGTTTGGTGTCTTTGGAATTAATGAGCAATTATAAGTTATCAATTTGCAGTAATACACTGATGAAGCATTTTATGACCATGCTGATAAAAGAGGAATCATAATTTTTCTTCTTAATTTTAGACATTTATAGGCAATTTGGTATTCACAAATTTAACAATAGAAATTGTGTATATGATGAAAGATTTTTCATGGCTTAAAGACTTCTTAAGAACATTCAGTTATTAACACGAGGAATTCCGTTATCTGGTCGTTTAAATTGATTTGAAATTTGTCATAATTTGGGTTTGGACTCTCTGTCCTTCGTACGGAAACTCCTACAAGGTGTCTGATGTCATTACCTGTAATAGACACCACCGGTTATTTAAAAGTCTCATCGTATTTCATTTGTCGTTAAATTGAAAGAATTTCATGAAGGATGTATTGGAAGGGCCAGCATTGTTAAACTGCGGAACCTATTTTATGTAATTCATCAAATTTGCGCTGGTGTTATTTCTGAATGCACACAGACATTTTCACATAGGTGAAGATAATCAACCATCTCTTATGCCAAAGTGAATAATAATGAATATTTATGATTTCTATCTTGTGGTGTTCAATGTTTGGTCTTCAGCTCCAATACATTATCTCAGAATTCTAATTGGATAGAGCAACAAATATTAATTTACTAATCAGTTCAATTCTACCCCATATGAACATGTGCAGTATTTCTCAATAATATGTATATTATATACTTTTTTGGGACATTTCACATACAATTCACATATTTATTCTATCTCATTTCAACAAAAAATCTTGCCCATGGGATATATTACCCATGCATCATTGGAAATCCATGGCCAATCTCAATCTGGCATTGACTCTGGGTTTCCGACAATGTATTACCTGGAGTTGTCATATTCTGATAGTTCCTGGTTGTTGCAATTAAATGTGTAAAGTCATGCGTGCAGTTCTAGTTGTGTAGAACAATATAGGTTCCACTATGAATTTTCCAAGAAATTGATTATATAAGATGGGAACAGCTACTATTCTGAAGTTATTCACAAATAAACTAGTAGTAGGAAGATTATCTATTAAAAGAATGTGGACTAATGCCCAAGGATAGGGTTAAGCTAGTTGCTACAGAATTGAAACCATTGTGAATGTCATCTGGGACTGAATTAAATCCGTATAGTTCTCCCCTGGAAAAAGCAGTGACTACAAGGAATATTTAAGTACATTTTACTTTCAGGTCATGCAGACATACTCTGTCACCATAGTAACTCAGTTAATGTCATTTACTTCAGCTTTGAAATTTATTGAAAAAGCTTGTTGAATTGAATGATACTTAGGTGACCATAAAGACCTCGCTTGTACATATAAATAAATGTGTTAATGATACAAGATAATGTGACAAGATATAATGATAGTGTACTAGCTAGATCACTTGATGTTTTCATTGAGTGTTCAAAGGGGAAATTATAATTGTATTAAATGTAGATTAACTGGGTTTATTAAAACAAGGTTTTGTTAATTGTTGAGCATAGATTCCAGATGGTGACACAGGGTGTGTGCTGAGGCAGGATATATATAAATAATTACAGGGCTCCCACTGGACCAAAACTTCTTTTCGCCACTTTCGAGCGGCGAAAAACACACCCTATTTTTTTTATTATATCCATTCATAATGCCTAGTTGTGGAAAGAATAAAAAGTTGAAGTATTTGATAAAGTTATTTTCGCCACTTGAGATTTTTTTTCGCCAATTTTGAATTTTTTTCGCCATTGGCGCAAATGGCGACTCACAGCTCGAGCCCTGTAAATAAATATAAATAATCTTTATTTTTAAAGTCGGACATCTAAATCAACAAATAACATAAGCTACATGTATATAGTAATATACTAGCTTTTTACTGACTTGCATAGATTTTGGCGTAAGCTAGGGGGTCATTATGTTGGAGGAAACCAGAGTACCTGGAGGAAACCCACGTGTCTGAGTGGGCGACCACCATGCCCTCTCACATACACCACTGCCGGTCACGAGGATCGAACTCGGGTCGCAGCGGTGAGAAGCTAGTGCTATAACCACTATGCTACCCGGACACCCATATGGTATTTCATGAATGAATATGTAGAAAGACAAAGATAACTAACAGTGACAAATCCCACAAGTCCCAGGTAATACAAAAATGACACACCTTGATGTTCAGTAATTTAAGTACTAGGACAGGATGAGATATTTTTTTGGGTGAATATGACATCGTAAAGATGACGCATATTTATAAGACTGTTTACCTGGTAACAGAAAGAAATTACTTCATTATTTGGATATTTTTCAGGGAAGTGCCAAATCTTCCAATTTGCTGGAGAAAGTATTTGATCACCTGAATCTTGTGGAAAAGGATTACTTTGGTCTGCGGTTCTTGGATCAATCTGATCAAACAGTATGTATTCATAAAATGAAATTTGAAGGAAGTTGTTACGAATTATAGTGTACTGGTATAACATGTTTTACAATTTCAGACCAATTGCGATTTTATTCATATACATATAAGAAGGCACTGATCTCTCACTGGAGGAATTATCGGAGTACCGTATTTCTTTTTTAAAAAAAAATACTAGAATCATTATGATTTAAAAAGAAATAATACGCTCATTGGTTTTCTTTGTGAAAATGTCTACATTTAAGATGTGAGTTTCTAATTTCATGGAGATCGATGCATGATTCCATGTGTGAAATTGTGTACAAGATTTAAAGATCTGATTGGATTTAGCTTTTATATACATAGAACAAATGTTGAAAATTCTTCTGATTACTTTAAAAAGCATATATGCTTTCATACATTCTTATCTCCCTGCTTTACATATGGTAAACTCTGTTGAGTTAAAGATGACATTTTTAAAAAAAATCTACATTTTTGTAACATTAACACCTATATGCAGATATATTTTTAAAATAATTTTACACTCAGTGTACACAAATGATGGGGTATGCATGAGGATTCAACATTTTATAGGGTGGGTCTTTAATTACAGGGGGGTGGAGAGAGGAATTGCTACATGGCTTGGTAAATCGTGAGCCATATTATAAAGTATCACAAATATATTTTTTCTCTTTTAGCATTGGCTAGACCCACAGAAGGCTCTCTCATCACAGTTAAAGTGTACGTATATTGATTGTAACTATCAGTTATTCTGAGAGTAATGTTCATTAAGCTTAAGCGCATGTTTATTGCATGTTTAGTTTCACTTTCATTGATATCTCATATGTCATCACTGCACATCAGTCTCAAATGAATTGTGCTTACACAACAGATCTTTATCAGTGAAAAGGTCTTGCACATCATGAAAGGGGTTTTTTTTTTTTGGTTCCACATGTAAAACTGTCGTGGCCCACAATCATTAGGTTACAGCTATGGAACCACACAGGTGCAGGAAATTATGTGGGGAACAGAAGACGTGTATAAATTTCTCACAAAATTCTTCTCTGCGTGGAGTTTCTCTATGATGACAATTATTTGACAGAATATAGATCACTTTAAGGTCAGATAAATACCAAGGGGAATAGATGAAAAAGAATGTGTTATGTTCTCTCTCAAGTCATCGTTTTTGTGATGCATCATCTGCATTTGAATTATCTAGGTTATGCAGCATGTGTATACAGACTGTTTCCTCTTTCAGCATGCAGCCAACCTTACACCTTATATTTTGGGGTCAAATTTTACCCCCCTGACCCTTGCAAATTGAAGGAGGAAATTACCAGGTAAAATAGGAAAAGAGGCCCATGTGGTATAATATTAGTAAAGTCTTTGTAGATAAATGTACTGTACTCAACTCTAGTACCATGTTGGAGGTATTGGATAGAACATCTACAAAATTATTTTGTTTATTTCTTGTTCATGTTTACTGTTTGTAAGATATCCTTATGACAAGACATACACAATAGACCATACTGGCGTAGGGATCTCGGGGAAATTCCGTAATGATCTCAGCGATATGTGATCGGTGAAATCTCTAACAAAAATCAAAATTAATGTATTTTCAAATTTATGCATATTTAATGTGGAATAGAGACTTTCGAACTAAAAATTATATCACCAACACATATTTTAGTATTTCTCATCTGTTTTTTGTTTACAGATACCAGTTCTTTCTACAAATAAAAAGAGACATTCTTCAGGGGAGGTTACCCATAACCTTTGATGAAGCAGCAGAGTTATTTGCCTTTGCTGTACAAGGTATATGGGTTTGTCTTTTAAAATATGTCAGGTGTTGGGTGCAAAAAAATTGTGCAAGCCTTTCCTTTCCAACAATTGTTTATTTTCAGCTGAAATAGGTGATCCCAGAATTTGCTATGACGGGTATGTCTCAGAATTCCGTTTTGTCCCAAATCAAACTCAGGAGTTGGAGGACCAGATCTCCAGATTTCATCAGCATCTTGGGTACATTAATTAATTCCTTTCTTCACACACACACAGAGAATTTACTCAGTTTTCTAAGTTTTAATGTGTTCATACAGTCCCTGAAATGTTCTACTTTACCATTTTCCGTGCGTTCATCGTGTGGTCACCGTCAGTCATTTTTCATTCATTGTTCAGCGTGCGGTCACCGTGCGTGTGGTAAAGTAGAACGTTTCAGGGACTGTACCAGTCTTAAAATGCTTTTAGGGTGTGCTCATATTACGTGTATGAATGTATTGATGTTTATTGTTATCTAGTGGAATGAGCCCTGGACAGGCGGAGTACAAATTCCTGGACAAGGTGAAATGGCTGGACATGTATGGGGTGGATCTTCACTCTGTGTTGGTAAGTCGCGACCACAGCCTGTCATCTCGTCTTACTTATCCCCTTCCTGCTGTCTGGCACATAAATTGGATTTGTTTTACGTGGTAAGGTGATAAACCCAACCAAAAACCCCAAAACTTAAAGGGATCATATTTTTTGGTAGATATTTTCCTTTCCTTAAACACATCGTTTGGCATAAAGTCACTCACTCACTGTTACATTACTGGGACCACCAACAGGATAAATAATGACTATTGCAACCCC
>CAJDSM010005005.1:0-10201 GCA_903981925.1 Ostrea lurida
TTTTTTTTTTTTTTTTTTTTTTTTGTTATTAGCATACAGCCATATAAGACCTACATTGTATGAATAACGCGTGAGTTCCGAATGATCATGCGAGAAAGTTTTGAAGGAACGAACACTTTGAGGGAACGAACCGTTTTAGCTGAGAACGGATATAGTCTCGCAACGAAACGCTGATCGGTTTGAACGGAATAGCATCAGAACGCTTCAAAGGGGTAATAGCATGATCTCGGGTTCGGGTCTAAGTACGAAGCAGATGTAGAAGGCTTTGTGGTGTAAATTTTTTTTCAAGGTCATTAAGATACATGTATATCGATTTAACATATGAATAGAAACGATTATTATTAATTAATAAGATATCGTGGAAATATTGAAATGTCGCATTAAAAATCACAGCTAGATATTTTTTCTTTCCATGTAGAAGCTTTCGAATAAATTCTGTCTCGTAAATTTATAGAAACAAGTAAGCTAGCACAGGAACACAATTCATGCCCATTGGAATTCCAAAAAACTGTTGAAAAACCTGATCACCAAAGACTACAACGATGATAAAAATAAGAATTCCACACTCGTTGTAATGTTAACTAGAGCGTACTAATGCGTAAAATCAGAATTGAGTTTAGCATAATAATTGTTTGAATGACTTATCGCTACATATGAATATTTCATTGTTCCATTTAATAACATCTGGTTTTCCAGTATTGCCTGTCGTTGGGTAAAATGTTCTCTGGCGCATTTCACAGCAATTCTTAAATCGTTCTTTGTACTCCAAATTTGACTACGAATTACTCTGTTTATCTGATCTAGACGGGTGTGGCCGGTCGAGAGGAGATGCGTATTCCTCCTAGCTAGGCACCTGATCCCACTCCTGATGTGTCCAGGGGTCCGTGTTTGTCCAACTCTTATTATTGTATTTCGTTTAGGACTTACAAGATTTATCACGGTTCGTTACCTTCGCCCTTTCTTCACAATCAACTAGAAATAAATATGCAACAGTAATCTATATCTTCTTCACGTTTAACGACAGCATTTTGCAAATTCTATAGTTGTTGTTTTCATCTAGTTTGCCCATACAACCTGCGATTGGGTCAAATGCTGTCAGATATATTTCATAGCAATTAAGCCGTTTTTATATACGGGTTTGACAACCAATTACTCCGTTCACCTGACCAAGATAATAGGCTCACTACGGGTGTGACCGGTCGACCTCTGGTGTATCAAGAGACCCGTTTTTGTCCAGCTCTTGGTTTTTTTTTTATTCCGTTTGGGACTTACGAGATTAAGAATTGTTCGTTATCTGCGCTTTTGCATGAAGATAAATATTTCGATATATTGACGACGTTTTATGTATCAATGATAAAAAAAATGTAATTCATATTATATCGTTTCGATATATTAAGTGAACTAGAAATAAAAGACACCACAGTAATCCATATCGTCTTCGAACGTTGATATCTTATTGAATATGGACATTAACGGCAAATTATACATTTTTTTTTATGACAAACGGGATTATTCAAGGTTTGCCAGTGTCAGCTTCATTTTTTATGTCGCAACTTCCATCATCATTTGCTCATGGTGTGATTTAATACTGGAATTAAACGAAGCTGTTGCTTTTAAGTATCCTGTCTAGATTTAAAATAACTGATCATACGCAAAATAAGCTTTTGCGTTTCGAATAAGTTGAGAGACACTCACACCTTATGCAGGTGATGATTGAATATTGCTACACAAATATGGGAAGTTGACGATGGAGAAGCTGAAATCGCCCCGTTTGGCATAACGTTGAGTTGTTAGTTTATCGTTAAAGTCAATGATCAATAAAATATCCAAGTACAAAGCAGACATGGAAGACTCTGTAGTATCCTTTACTTCTAGTTCGTTGGGATATATTGAATCAACATACGACTGAAAATCATTATTATTAATAGATAAAACGTCAAAAGGAATAAAAGGCCACCGCTAGAGATTTCTTCTTTTCACGTAGAAGCTTTTGAATGAAGTCTGTGTGATAAGAATGTAAAACTAGGCCAGCTAACAAAGGAGCACAATTCGTGCCTATTGGAATTCCAACATACTGTTGGAAGACCTGATTGCACAAAACTACAATGATATTGTCAATGAGGAACTCCATCATCGCTTTAATATCAACTTCAGAGCATTTGTGTGTAGAATCAGAATTGAGTTTAGCAAAGTAGTTTTTGAATGGCTGATCACTAGAAAAGAATATTTCCTTTTTCCATTTTGATAAAGAAGCAACTATTTACAATTTTACAAAGTCTTGTCTTTAATTTTTCGTGCGGAATGGTCGTGTAAAGTATTGAAAAGTTATATGTTTTGATGTTGATATGTGAAAGGTTCTAGGATTTCAAATTCAATAGAAGTTCTTGAGGAGTAAAGACAGGGGCTTGGTGGAACATTTACTAGATCCAGCAATATATCTTTGTTTGTAAGGTTTGAATGTAAGACATTGCATACAGTCCGTAGAGATTTTTTACATACAGAATATTATTCTGTCCCAAACACCAAAACAGTTTGTGAATTCATGTCTTCCAAAGATCCTGTAGATTTTTAAGATATTGGTGCCTTTTTTTGAATTGAAAATCAGCAACAGTATCTGTTCTCCTAACTCTTTGTTTGTTTGACCCCTGTAATTTGTAATTAGCAATGTATATTTGTAAATACGTTTCATATACCTCATGTGCCATTCCATGGTTTGAGTGTAATAAACTGAACTGAACTCTTGAGAAAATTTCTAAATATTTTTCTTATAGGCCTAAATCATCTTGCAAAACTGTAATCCCTACTGAGTCACATCTTCCCCTTAGGTTATCTAATTTCAGCAATTTCCAATCTCTTTCATTATATTAGAAACTTGTCTTTTCTATTCCAGAGATTCTTAGGGAAGAAACTTAAATGATGCTACATATGTACCATATTTTCACTATTTCTTAATCATATCCCCTTCAAAACGGCGTGATCCCTCATCTGAACAATTTTGAGAAATTTGGTTGATGGTTTGGTGTTCTAGAGAAGTCGAAAAGTGTAAAGTCTATGGACAGATAAACAGACAGACAGACGGACGGATGATAGATGATAAGGGAAGCTTAATTGAACTTGTAACTCAGGTGATCTTGAAAGGAATAATCTAAAATTGGTTCGCTCTTTTTCGTCCCTTGAAGAGCTGTTCACTCCTAATACCACCTCAAAATTAGACCTAGATCCTTAGCGCTTATTGTCGAAGAAGTGAGGGTTCAAGCCCTGCAACAAGGTTCCTCTGTTTAATGCCAAGGATATTTGACGATGGTGAATTTGGAGATCGTGCAATTACTATAGAAACGAGCATAGCACAATCGAGGCTCCAACTCACATTGCCACGATTGCGAAGCGAACGCCCTTCATCTGAGCTACCGTTACCAGTCATTATGATGAACAAATACATTCAATGTATAATGAAAGGATAATTAACAATTTTGAATGAATAAATGTTTATCATTAAGTCAATTTACCATTAACCTATCAGGGTGACCGGTCAAAAGGGGATGCTTACTCCTCTTAGGCACCTGATCCCAACAAGAAAACCTACGAAACGTTTTCCTGTTCCCTCAACAAAATCAGTGATCAACGTCTTCTCCAACACAATACAATGACATTGTCTTTCAATTTGGCGTCCAATCCATTTAATTCTGCTCAATAACTCTACGTGACCTGAACGCACAGCCAATTTGAAAGTAACATTAGTGTTATACGTTTTACTAAGCGCCATTTTAAAAAGTTTTATCAAAGCTTTTCTTTTACTATTTTAAAGCATACTTAAGTAACTTGAAAAACAAATCTTATATTTCTTTCCTTGACCGTGGTATCAAAGGAAACCCTGAACGGAAAATATACTACGCAAACGGGAAAATGTGTAACGTGAATTGAAATGATTTTATCGAAAACTCATGAAAGTTTAAAAAATGCTGTAATGTTCAGTATTATAAAACATTATTGTCATGTTAAATGGCTTTGTCAAGCAATTGAATTTACCGAATTAGTGTGCACTCCGCACAACTCACGGTATACAATGTAGCTCTTTGACGAAGCGTTCGCTTTGTAACCGGGGTGGGGTTGTCAAATCGAACCCCGTTTGTGCCATGGCGGAGTCATTTACCTAAGTAGTCTTTTTCCGTAATATTATGAAATTTCGAGATCGTATCTCGAAAATTCCAAATAATCATCTCATAATAATAAGAACATGGGGTTGGTATTAATTCTACGCGATACTAATAGGCTTTGATAGCTAACTCCATGGAAAACTCACAAAAATATGAAATCGATAAAAGAAGACAATTCAAAACAGAATTCAAGAAAATTGATAATCACATCAAAATAACAGCGATTAATTTTATTAAAAAATTACTAAATATGTACATTTTGACAATGTAATTTTTGTATAAAAATCAGGAGAATTAGCATGTCCTATTATTCTATGAACAAACTTTTATTTTATGAAAGGTTTTACAGATGATAAAGGTGTTTAAGATGATTCCTTTTCTAAATTCACTAAATCCACACTAAATTCGGTGGAAAATTCACGATTTTCATTTTACTTTTTTTTATTCAGTTAAATTAGAGGCATTTGCTGGTTTCCTTGCAAAACAATTTATTTTAAAAGATTCTACGAATTCGTTTTTCTAATTAGATAGATGAATTATATTTTTTTTTTTAACTTCATTAGTAGTATGTGCAGATTTCAATGCCCAATGATTGTCAAGATCATCAAAAACAAACAGCAAAAACGCAACTAATTATACTGCATTTAGGGAAATTTGACGAGTCGACATTTAATTGAATGTAATTATCCTTCCGTCCTGTATGCTACAAACAATCAAACAGTATATCTATGTTCTAACTTGTTTCACTCAAACGAACATAAAATATTTATAAAATAAACACAAACATTAATATAGAATGTGAAGCGCTCTTATGTGCAGTTTTATATTATTTTCAGATAATTTCGAATTACCACTAGTATACAACTCTTATATATCTCTCATTCATAAATTGCACTTCTCTCCAAGTTGATCTACAAATAAAGTGATAACAAAATGAATAATTCAAAATTAACAAATTCAGCAGTATCTCATAAGCACAGGCGGGTGGATGGACTTAATAACGTTTAATGAGAAAGAGTCTTCGAATGGATTACTTGTACAAAATACCATAAATGCACCTAACATCCCTTGCCATTAAAATTAATTAATGTCACCTGACTAGGTGACGATAGCAAGAACCAATAGATGATAAGGATACAAAAGCACGTACACGTGTTTGAGTATCTTCAATAAAAACATTTATGTTCTAATTCGTTTCACTCGAATGCAAAATATTTATAAAATTAAAAAAAACCACTAAATTATGAGTTGAAGCGGGGTTTGAAGCGCTCTTGTGTGCAGTTTAATTATTTCGATTGATTGATTGCTTACTAGTATTTATTGTTTTACGTCTCATCGAAAATATTTCACTCATATGGAGACGTCACAAATGCCGGTGAAGGGCTGCAAAATTTAGGCCTATCCTTGGCACTCAGGGCCCTTGAGCAGGGAGGGATCTTTATCATACCACACCTGTTGTGACACAGGGCCTCGGTTTTCGTGGTCTCATCCGAATGACCGCCCCATTCAGTCGCCTCCTACGACACGCAAGGGGATGCTGAGGACCTATTCTAACCCGGATCCCCAGGGTGCAATTATTTCGAATATAAAGAGGAGCACACTATATTATGTATATTAAATGCTGAGATTTTTTGTGACTGGCAGTATTTCGGATAAATTCTCTTTAATATAGCCATCATATTACCTTTGTCCGACCGCCACCGCCCATGCTTTTTAAACAATCGATCGCAAACACCTGAAGCCTGAAGTAGCTTCAAATTTAGACTTGTCTAACCAAAATGCATTCAAAATTATCTCTCTACCCCTTGTGTAACAAATTGGTAGATTATCTGATCTGAATTTATAAGGATTAGATTTTTATTTACAAAACGACAAAGATCTAGACAAGTATTGAGAGGCTTGTGTAACAGGTTTTTGTAGTCAAGAAAGCCAACTCCTGTATGGGTTCATGGATTTTAATCAACAGTGATGGAATTGCATGGAAACATATACAACGTAGTACAGATCTGAAATACATGAAAATAACAATATGATTCACAGAATGCATTAATTAATTTACAATATAACTTACATGTATATAAATGGCGAAGTACCAAAGTATTAAACGTAATCATAGTCCCAAAAACACATGCAAAATCGAGTGCTGGGCAACACGGACCTTCGACAAAAGCGAAGGCAGGATCAGGTGCCATGGAGGAGTAAGCATCCTCTGCTGACCGGTCACACTGGCCGTGAGCCCGAAATAAAGTAAACAGCATTATCCGTTGTCAAATCTAATACGAAAATAACAGTATAACAAAGGGTATGAAACAAATCAGTCAACATATGACTTAGTGATAATTTGTAATCGCAAACAATGTCATTATAGTGACCGATATGATGACTTTAAACGAGAATCGTTATAACCCTGCAACATAAACTTTTTAGTTAGTAGTTTGCCTCGCTTTGAAAAATCAGCATACGCATGACATGCTTTTGCGCATCTAATCAACTGATAGACATACACACCATAAGCAGGTGATAGTGGAACATTACTACATAGTATATCTTTAATACAAAAAGGCGAAGTTAACATTGTGTCAACCGTAATCATAATTCAAAAAACATATACAAAATCGACATGCTTTTGCGCATCTAATCAACTGATAGACATACACACCATAAGCAGGTGATAGTGGAACATTACTACAGAATAAATTGATGAATCTATCAAGTTATAGTTAATTTTACAATCAGAATATTTGATTAATTTGTTTATATTGAGCAATTTAACTTGACTTTATACGATAAGCATTTTTAGAGAACTTTTGTACAAAGCCTTATAGATATAAGCTTAACTAGTTGTACATATATGTGGAAGCTTCTTCCCATAGAATGGTAAAGATATGAGTTAAGTTTGTTTGTAAATAGAGAATATCACATACCAAAATCCATATCATATGCCATATCAGCCCGAGTGTTCCCATGTCCGCCCTAGGGCCGATGTAATATTCTATTTATCATATACTGTCAATCTTAAAATAAGTCGTGGTAAAGCAAGGCATTTTTTAATGTTAAAACTCTACATGCAGGCCTATCTTCCGTGACGTAATTTTCCATTATGACGTCTAAGATATGCATTTTTGCCGGCGTGCAGTTATTGTATATGCATTTTTTGCACGGCGTGCAGATATGGATGATTGTGACGTCATCCATGTCAGACCATGCAGATTTTGCATATCCACTACCGAGTATATGATAAAAGTTACTATTACACTTCCCTTTAAAATGAACTAGGATTTACTTCAACATCGTCTACGGGTAGTTTAGGATCTCTCCCGAACATAAGGAAAAATGGCGAAAACCTGGTCGTGTCGTGGACTGTAGAGTTGAAGGCATGGACTAAGCTGCTAATGTGACTCTTCCAATCCGATTTGAAGCATGCAATGTTAATTTCTCAGAAATCCAGTGCTCTAGCCAGCAAGGCAGCAAGGCAGCGAACTGACAATGCGTAAGGGGATTACCGTCAAAATGCACTAAAAAGGATTATCTGGTGGTAATGCAGGATTTCTATCCACCAAGTATTTGCTAATTAAAGATACACCACATCCCCATTTGAGAGAGAAATAAAGTACATGATTTACCAAGCTGGTCGGTTTTGAAACGTCGAATTGTGACTTTAACCAAGCAATGGTCATTTTGTGTAACTAATTCGATGTTTCTACTATACGCTGTAAAGGACTAGAGCTTTAAGCGATTGGATGGTTGATTCGCTTACGCGCAGGAAGTCAAAGAATGCTAAATTGAATGCAGTCTGAAATAAGGAGGTTTCATAACTAATGAAGAATGTTGACTAGTGCCGGATAATCTTAATGAGTTATGTATAAGTTGATATGTGCTCTGGTATATGGTTTCCATGTAGGTCTGCCTGCTCCTTCCAGAATCTCTTAGCGACCAAAAATGATTTCGTATTGTCCACCATACCCTGATTTTGAACATGTGAGATAAGCCAGATATGTAAGTTTTCATAGAAGTGAGGATCGATCTTTAAGTGACAGTTATGCCAAAAATTGCACAATATGATCCACAGGTACTGACCAATATGATTGGTAGATGAAGCTGATATCTGAACTGATGAAAGCTTTCACAAGCTGCATTATATGTCTGCAATTTTTTTCAGCTTCAGATGCCAGCAGTAATCTGTTAGCCTCCTGTCTTATACCTGCCAAATTTCTGGGGAAAGCGGGGTGGGCTTTGGGTAAGTACAAATATTTTAAATTTTGCTTCTAACTATCGGCAATGTACCCTTGAGTCAGAGTAATTGTCGAGAGGCACAATAAACAAAATTTAGTGGGTATTTTTTGGTTATTAGCATACCGGACCGGATTCAGGTTCTCACAAGTGAGAAGTGAGTGGCAGGAGAATGACCAGCATGCACAATCGCGTAAGCACGGTGACATACAACACTGTACATTGGGCCGAACGATTGCCGAGAGGCGCGAATAGGAGAATTTTAGCAACGTACCATTGGCTTTACGTAGTTTAACCCAAGGCTGCTGGTACGACTAAGGGTTTTTTTCATCTACAGAGCAATTGTCTATTCCATACAAACTAAGTAGGAGCCTATCTATATACCCAATCTGATCTTGCCACGCACCAAACCTAGCCGGTTAGCTTGAGCGAATATGATATGATATGAGTTATTTAGGTAAAAACCAAGTCACAGGGCAATATTGTATATAATAAATATATATCTGGAAAAACACAGTAAAAACACTACACATTATAAACAAAAACAATATTTGAAGAGATAAATTTAAGTAAACAGAATAAAATATCTATTGAAATTGCAATTGAGATCTTAATCCTAAATTATTACACCCCAATAACATTGATTAATACCTAAGGATAACCCATTAAAGCTTATATAGCTTATTTTCAATGGGGTCCTTAGAAACAAAATCAAAATTATGTTTTAGTCTAGTCCCCGATGTCCAATGCATTGTAAGGGAATCATCATTTTGAATAGAAAGTGTAATATAGAATCAAAGATTTTAAAAATCACCAACGTAAACAATTCATCAATTCACCAAAACGAATCCCGAGGTAAAATAGTTTATCCCATTTAGAGAAATATGGCGCGGCGTTCGTGCTAAAACGAAATATTTAGGGGCATATATTTACACATGTATTCTTCAGCGATAAATGAATTATTATTGTTTGTGTACATATTATTTATACTTTTTTAGACAGTGTGTTATATGATAAAATGATTACATAAAATCTGTAAATATGAATTGAAGAATATGCATTTTATAGCAAATCATATATTATAACTGAGTTGAAATTTATGACAAAATGAGAAGAGGGGTGGGGATAGTAAACGGTAGAAAACTTTTTTAATGCACACAGAACCATAATTTGTTTGGCTTAAATTATTCATATTACTTAGGCTTAATTGCATATAGACTATGAAAATTGTTAAATACAGGAAATGTGCTAGTTTTTGTGTGAATGTTGGATTATCTCGGTTTGGGGGTAAAAAATGATTTATTTTTTTTTTATTTTTTTTTTGTATGTTTTGATTTTGTGTGATACATGATTTGTTGTCCATGAAACAAAGTATTAAAAAAATGAAACACCGAAGATGATATTTTATCTTATTAATTTGTGAAAAAATGCTGGGGGGGGGTTCTTAGAAATTGCCACTTTTCCAATGTCCTGTTTAAGGTCATTTTTCAGATAGCCATATCTTTCTTAAAAGCGCATGGATCTATGTGGGTTTTTTTTTTCTTTAAAAACCATCAAAAAACATCCAAGAGACTTTTCCTCATTTTCTTTTTATATGTCTCATATACATGTATTAAATGAGACAGGTTTTTCGCCATTGATACAGTTACCAATTGTATTTGAAAGGCCATTTCCTAAATGTGATGTATTTATGGACGATGTATGTATGAATGTAGGAAGTTCATTTTAACAACTGTGAATTCTGACAGAAATGAAAGTACAGTGTAATCATAAGAAAGTTTCATTTTTCAAAACACAGAACGGTGTAAGCTGCAACA
>CAJDSM010005011.1:0-12252 GCA_903981925.1 Ostrea lurida
GGCGCAAATTTAAGTATCGCCACTAGGCTCGCCACAGACTCGTTTTGGATCCCACGAAATCACTAGTCAATGATAAAGACTATGCAACAATAACTTAACGGCTGTATCCAAGTGCATCATGAAGACGTGTGACATCTAGAATATGGTGACCATGTAAGAGCGTTAAGAAGAAAAGACGATACTTTTTGTGGTGTCATTGGCAAATTGGATTTCTAACAGGCGAGGATAAGCGCAGATAAAGAGGACATTCGCTATTCTCGCGGGGTGACGGCACCGCTTGTGGACTCTAGTCAGTAATAGTGGGCCGGGGAATGCATTAGACGTTTAACTCCTTAGGTCCCACGTGTACCCTCACAACTAGCACGAGTGTCACTATAACTGCAAGCACTCAGCCCTATTAGCAGAATCCCCTATGGGGATTACCTCAGATTGTTTGGGTACAATTTGGTCTATGTTAAAATCAATTTCTTCCAATCTGACCATTCGTAGAATTTTCCGTAATCGCGTATATTATGTGGTTGGTATTAATTTTGGGATTTTTATGATTCTGTCGGGAGCGCGATGATTTTTCGATTTTTTACAAGCTGAGTAATCCTAAGAATTCGCCTCATGGACCAGAGTTTATACTGATGGAGGGCAATAATGCTACCAATTAGTTCACACTAAGAAGGGTTGTATTGCAGTATAGTCCCTAAAAGCGAATTAGTTTATAAACGTAATCACATAAAGTCC
Organism: Ostrea lurida; assembly: GCA_903981925.1. Taxonomy (NCBI): domain Eukaryota; kingdom Metazoa; phylum Mollusca; class Bivalvia; order Ostreida; family Ostreidae; genus Ostrea; species Ostrea lurida. The sequence goes on from CAJDSM010005011.1 coordinate 733, forward strand.
CAATACAATGAATTATATTTTGAGGCGCATTAAAGATAAGAGTGTAGCAACATCGGACCTCGACGAGAAAGCGAATGACACCGGACTGAGGGTTTATACCATGGAGGAGAGTTAAGGAAATCCCGTGTAGTCATAACCGCGCGAATTTACAAGGTTTAGTTATACATTAATATACATTGGCAAACCTCGAAATTCGCAGGTCTTCGATTATCTAACTATATTATTCTGACACATGCATACAGTTGGCTACCCATACTAGATACATATCATACATACATATACATACACGATCATACATGCATGCATGCTTACATACATACCCGATATGTTGAAGACACAGTACATATCTATCTCCTCATCGTCTCTCTCCTTCTCTCCGGGTCGTTTTTATAGGCGGGCTAACTAGCTCACTGTGTTCTAGGTAATGCCTGAAATCGAAATCTTCAATCTCTCTCTCTTGGAACTCAGATAGATCACCTTCTCTCTACTCACTCTCTCTCTTCCTTTCTCTTCTCTGCTCACTACATCTTCACTGTTCCGTGCTCTGTGTGTGGAAGAGGGATAGTATCTGAACTGTAATTAACACAAATACACAATAATATACGTCAATGAGAAAATTATTAAGGGTCTCACTTGATGATAAAAACAGATAAAAAACATTATGGTCCACTCTTCGTTGATTGTGATTTGGGAAAATATACTCCTGCAAGGAGCTGCGGATTCTTTATCTCATAATATGTTTTGATATTTGATTCAATATCATTATTTTGCACAGAATCCGTCCAACAACTAGGTGAGTAAACTACGAAAATTCTGTAACCTCAGCTTGTCAGCTATATCGAAAACCGCTGCTAATAAGACAAGGAATATTGCCATCTTATAGAAAGAAAAAGCTGCCCCGATGAAGAGGATACGGATTTTCAAGATATTTGTTTAGAGTATGAACTAAAATGAAAGAGCATCAATTGTGCACATTTACAATTCGAAACGTAAATTACTTACAAAACGTACTCAAGGACACACAGAAAGTGGTGTAGTGAGACTTCTTGATCTTACGTTCTGATGATAGTAATCCTGCGGTTGAAGTGTGTCTGTTCTGTACCACATCAGCTGCTTGACAATGTCATATAAGTATAGAAACGAATTTGTTCTGGAGACACCTGTCACTGCGCATAATGAGAAAAACTCACAAGGAGGGGTACGGGGAGAAGAACGACTATCTAGATTGCAGATAAGATTTTTGTATGGTGCAAGTATCATTAGGAAGTATCTTACTGATATATTTTTGAACTGCTCAAAATGCATTTCCTCGATGCTTATGTCTGATTATTCATTTCCCAGTTTCTGCAGGCAGGTTGAAGGTTTCCCAGAAAAGCAAATCGCAGTACTGTACTAGAATGTACGCCAGTAGCTCTTCGCGGCATCTGACGTCACACATGTAAAATTGCGTCTAATGTTTACTTTGAACGTCATATCGTAGGGAAAAGTGTCAATAATATTAGAGTCCTCTTTTAGTCTTTTATATTTTACTATGGGCTAACAAAAGATAAATGTATATGTGTAAAATTTCACGTGAAATTAAATACAATTCACTTTTCCTTTGAGTTACATCACTCCATCAACTCTCAAATTCTCGATATTCATTATGCGCAAATGTAATATTCTACATTATATCTGCCGACCTTAGAATGAATCGCCCCTTTTCTGCATCTTACAATGGACTCATTTGCATAAAGAGGGTTATCGCCTGTAAACAATGCGCCATTTCTCCACGATACCGGCTACAGTCAGTTACAGCAAATTTTTGGGAATATTAGAATTCTGCATTTCTTTATATTTTTGAAAAATGTTGGGTGCAACGTTTTTTACTTATATCTTTAAGGCCGGTATCTAAAAGACTGCGGGCAACTCCGGTAATTCGCGGAGGGCTGTCATATAGTTTGATTGATTTTTTACCATTTTCAGAAAAAGATGTTCACTTGCTCTCCTAACTTTTCATGTTAAGAATTTTATATCTTTTTGAATCTTATAAGAGTAAATTCTCCGCTGGTAACACGCATATTGTGAACTTTGGCAATAAAGTGTTACGTAATCAATAGCTGACGTCACGGGTAAATATGTGGGAAATGTATGATACCCCGGTCACAGTCAAGGTACGGGAAGTATGGTCTCGGTGTTTAACCGATACAATTAAAATTGCCTCATTATGAATTTAAGGTGTAATTTCCACACCAGATTAGTTCACTGCGCATTTTCTTATGGGAGAGCCTTAATGTAATTGCGTTGTCAATTTGAATTCCTACCGTGATTAGTATGATTTTATCTATATCTAGATAATTACTGTATCATTAATCGATTAAATTAAAGCATAATATTTCAGCATGTTCACAACTCACCCATGCTTTTGGTAATGCTTTGATTTCAGGGATATCTTTACTTGCAAATCTTTTCTCTGTAGTCAGTAAATTTATCATTTACTTTACTATTCTTAATTAAACTTCACCTTTTTTCGATCTTGGAAGTCTTTCTCCGTCCAGGACTAGTTTGTTAAGTTTAGAGAAGTACCCCGAACTGTGGTATCCCGGGATCATCCCGGTCGCTTTGTTTTTCCTCACAAATTCAATAATCCAGTCACAACGACCTTGGGTAGGTTCTGGGTAAATACCCAAATCACTAAGTCAGAAGACTGGTCGAACTCGACGAATGAAATATCTCTAAAACAGATATATCACTCCTTTCTGTCTCTGGCTAGTATATTACTCCTCGTCATTAAGTTGTGGCTCTAGCTCATGATAAGTACTGAATTGGTCCTCGAGCTTAACTATGATTGTTCCTAGATCTAACAGAATCTTGCAGTTGATCTTGGTCGATTATTTTTCGTTGGTTAACCACCCAAATCTGTTTAATGTGCCCTAGCTATTGAAGCAAGCACCTGTAATTCAGTCCTCACAAGGAGCAAGTGGAAATAATCGGAAGTTGCCTAATATGACATATAATTCTGATATAGTAGAGAATTTTGACGTAACTGATTTGAAAAGAAAAATTGCATAAACATACACATGCTCGCCCGTGGCCTAGAACTCCTCTCTATTCAGAATATAAAATTTATGAGTTCCTACCTTTGGCACAATTTTTATATTTGCAGAATAATAACTTAAAACGTTGAAGTCAAAAATTAGATGGAGACAAGCAGCCACAGCCTAATTGGAGAGTTAAATGGACGTAGAGCATATTCGAAGCTCAAGTAAGCATCACTTTTCCTTGCTTCCCGGTTGATGATTACTCTATACTACGTTCTTGTTCTGTACAAATATCATATAATAATAGAGACCCACTGATTTACCTAAAAATATATTCCGACTCGTTGATACATTATATACCCACATTCGGCATTTATTGCTAACAAGAGGACAAAAGAGGCCCACTCTAGAGATTCAACATTGAGCCAGAAATTCCTAAGAATCTTTTTTTGTACCCTAGAAGGTGAATTTCAAAAGTGGGATAAAGGAAGATGGTACAGCTAACCCTGAGATCTACCAATCCAGATATATTAATGATTCCCTCTATTTTTGGAAATATGGTAGTATCTATCTTAGAATTGTGTCTAAAAAACATTGTCATTGCCTTTGAAAAGTTTATATCATAGTAGATGTCCGTTGTCCTGCGCCTACCTAGAACAATTAATTGAAGAACTATCCCTTAACTAAAATACCCTAGAATATGCCATGCTCTTTGCCTCAATATCCAGTATGTTTACGTATATGGTTTCTAGCGTTCAATAGTTATTGTGGCCAAACTGTCGTCCTTCGGACGGAGCGTTGTATGGCAACAGTGTATTCAATCTCCAGGCTGAATCAATCTTTACAAAGTATACAGAGTAACTGAGGTACATTACTTACTGTCAAGATAAACATGCAGGCCCATTTCTACATTGTATTGTCGGCCTCTGATTTAAACCAGCATCAATTATATTATAACGCACTCGCGTTCAGAAGGATCAGATTAACTGAAAATGATGGATCACCACCAGTAAGTTTTCGTTTTGTAAGTCTACATCTTGTTATCAAAATTTGGTACAGAGTAAAGCAGATGTTGAATAGCCATTTCTATCTACATATATAGCGTAGCGAAAAAAAGTACTTGTTTATTTTGCAGTCCGGCAGGATTAATAACATGATATTCGCCCACATCCTTCCTCCTTCAAATTTTGCTGCAGGATATGTGACCAATGCCCTGGGTAACCTACCCATTGGCCGACCACGGAGTGGATCGGTCTCGCCTTGGGAGCCCGAGTGCTGAGCACCACACTGGCCATGGTGATTGGCTACCTTTACGGCCTGCCTGCTCGCGATGTCTCATATATACCATCGTCATGGCTTGAATATAATGTCATTGCTGATTTGGTTTAGTTTATAACAAGGTACTGAGTTTTGAAACACAATACATATATGGGCTCGAATTTCATACATTTTCATGGTGCAAATAACATCACTTTGAAGTACTTTGGATTTGTCACTTAGGTTGTAATGCGCTGTACGATACATTCAACTATGCGTCTATCGAACAGAAACCTCCTGGCTATGCAGGGCTTAATATACCTGCAATGTTCGATTTACTTACCGCTCGGGCCACGACCAATAAAATAGAACAAGTTGGCACCAATCAATACACAGTTACTCCAAATGACCAATGATACAAAATCAAAGAAAAATGTGACGATGCTCTCTGGGCAAAACCCTACTGAAGGCCCACCGTGAGAATGACATACTTACCTCATGCAAAGTGTTTGGGATCAAGGTTCGCACCTAGAAGGAAGAATCATACCCACATGTTGATTCGAAGCAATCATTACCCGCCGTGAGCCATGAATTGGAACGCTAGCTTGTGCCAAGTTTGTAGAAATTAAGTTAATTGTATATCTACACGTATATTGATAATGAAATTTAGTATAGTCATTTATGCGACAATTGGTGTCAGATGCAAAGGCAGACTCGAGAACAGAAGAAAAATAAGTTTCACTCCACTTTTTGAGAAGACATCTTGCATTCCAGACAACCGTCGGGCGTGATTTAGGAAATCCTTGTATGGACTGATGTAGGACCCGTGCATTTCCCTCTTGAAGCACTGGATAAGAATTTACTCGCATTAATGTTCTCCATCGTTTAAACGTTTGGATGCTTCGATAATACTTAACCTCTTGAAGCAGGCTCCAAATGGATGTTAGTGAGTGATTAGATGGCGCCTAGAATGAACACAGATAATGAAGACGTGCGACAATTTACAAAAATGCATTTTATTCTATTGTGTGCTGTTTATTTGTAGATTAGATTGTATATTACGATTTCATAATGTTTACTTTTTCCTCGGTACATTTTTGCTATATTTTATATATACAGGTATTGCAAATCCCAAATATATTTTCTACATCCCATTTTGAAATGATTATTTATGCTGTCTACTACTCCATTTGTTCATGTGTATACAAATTTGAGAAAAATATACATACAAAATACAATTACAGCGCTTTCTAATTATTGTAAACAGTTGCAATTCACTCCGAGGAGCTTTCTAAATGTGTATGACATACATGTAACTTGAATAAACCGGATGCATGGAGATAAAAGGTAAAAATAATGAAGAGTAATCAATTTCATAAATGGTAAGCAGAATACAAAATTTAGCGTAAGGCCAGCACGGATCTCTGTAATCAAGTTCCCAGAATGATTTAGCATCCACTGTTTACACATATCCTACTCAGGTAGACAGAGTATTCAGAACTCAGGATCAATATGCAACGAACAACTTATCAATTAGTAAAAAGCAAGAAATCAAATGAAAATAAGAAATACATTGTACTTAAACAAAGGTAAAGCTAACGAACAATAATCAATCTCAGAGATCATATATTAAAATCATATACGGAATAGAAATTCAAAGCTTGGCAAACACGGACCCATGGATATACCAGAAGAGTGTCAGGTGCCTAAAAGGAGTACTAGTATCCACCTGCCGTGATTAATTTTCCTTGATCGGATAAATGGAGTTCTGAAAATAGTAATTAAATTTTGCACGCGGTCTCCCTATCTGTTCTATTACAATTTTTAAGGTTTTTATCCGTATAAACCCAAATTTTACGGTTTATATAGTATAAACTGAACTTCGTACGTCACAATTCCTACACGTCACAGACAAATGATCGAAGCACTATTAATGATGTCAGTTGAAGCTAAATTCCCATGACATGAACTTTGACATTTGTTTTCTTATTCAGAACTTCGAAATATAGTCTTTGACTTCAAAATAGTCGTTGGAAATTTAATTACAAGAAATGACTATTATAATTTTCTAGTTTACTGGATATTGAACTAATGTTGCCTATTTGCAAACATAATATAATCCGCTACGCGGATTATATAGTTTGCAAATAGGCAACATCAATTCAATCTCCGGTAAACTTGAAAATTATAACAGTCATTTCTTAAATAAATCAGTGTAAAAAGAACAGCCTAACAAACCAGCGAAACAGCAATTGACCCAATGTAATTTGCAATATCTTCTGTGGAATAAAATATGACCAAACTGTCAACTTGTTTTACAAAAAGGTATTTTATAGCAGGCATCCATTAGGAAATCAAGGGTATATAAAATACCACCATTCATTGGTTAACGTGCTATATTTACAAAGCTAGGTGAGAAAAGAAAAAAATTGAATGTGAGATTTACAATCCTTATTTAAAGTTATATTATGAAACAGAAAAATTCATTATCTCTCTCATAACTAACATTTCCGGAATTCTATATATTATTATAGAAATATACTATAAAATGTAAACAGAAGGTTTGTTCAAAAATAAAAAAAAATATTATAGGACAGAGCATATTTAGAGAGATACAAAATCCATGTGTTGGTTGTATTAAAAGATTTCCATGCAACACGGTAAGTTGTCGATCTGGAAACTAAAGTTATTCCGTTAAACATAAGGTTGAATAGCAATTTTACGGTTAACGTCTGTGTTCACTAAATTAAAGCATTAAGAAATGAAGCACATCTACAACTCTTCAATTCAACTTAAATCAAGAATGCGTATCATTAAGTAAGATCAATTAACTTAAATCCATTATTAGGGCACCTGAGTAAACTCGGGTGACCTATTGCAATTGATCGTCGTCCGTCGTCATTCATTAACAGTTGAACAGTTTTAATTCTTGATAATTACCATTCCAATTCTTTTAAAGTTTGGTATGAAGCATCTTTGTACAAGACGCACATAAATTGGAATTATCAGGACTCTTGAACCCATGGAGTCCCAAGGGCGGGGCAAAGAATGCCGAAAAGTGACCACTTTTCAAAAATATTTTTTACAATTGCACATGCTTGAAAAAACTAAATGCATAGTAATGTGGAGCTGGAAGGCCTCTACCAAAAATGAAAATTTGGTGATCTCCGTGGTGCGGCCAACTTTGGTACATAGTGTTTACATATAAAATATTTGAAAAGCATCTACTTAAATGCTATTGACATTAACAGGAAACTAAATGGATAGTTGAAATATGAGCAGAAAACCTTTCATCATAATTGTAGAAATCATTATGGTAGGGGTCTTTGCTTTTAAGATGGAGCAAAAATGATCAGTGACGAAATGTGTTAATTATTGAACATTTTTCCTCTTGATCAACGTCATTCCAATTCTTTTCAGATTTGATATGAGGTATCTTTGGGATTATTAAAGGAGGACATATATTGTAAACTTCGGAATTCATTCACCACTGGAGCCTTATGGGCGGGACAAAACTGCTAAAAATGCTAAACTCCCAATGATCTCTTTCTCTACATTTTTTGTAGACAAACTAAATACATTATTATAATTTCCATGAGTCCTTCCTCTCAGCTTGTTATAGTCATTGACCCAGGGCTATGAGTTCATGTCTTAGGACAAAGCCAATATTACTATACGGTGAATATACACTAAAATCTTAGAAAATGTTTCTAGTTTAATACTTTTTGAGAAAGTTATGTTGCCATGATTCCCCCTACTGAAGTTGTAAAATCCATGGCCCCTGCATTAGGGGGTTGGGCTCTAGGATGGAGTCATTATGACCATACAACAAACCTGTTTTTCAAATTAGAAAATCTTTTTCGTATTTCGATATAAATTTAAGAAAAACTAACTGCAGGATCATGCTATACATGGAACCCCCTATCAAGATTATGAAATCCATGGTGCTTGGGTCTGGTGTCAGCTCTTAGGGTGGGCCGGTATGACCGTACAGTGAGAATGTGTGTAATCTAAGAAAATATAAATCATATACGATCCTCTACTGTCATACTTGTTGGAGAAAACAAATTAAGTATTCTATTTAGGACTTACGAGATTGATCACTGTTCGTAATCTTTGCCTTTACATTAAAATGCTTGAAATTGATTTCCATGAAGCCCCCATTAAACGTTTGAAATCCATGCCCCAGTAGATAAGGAATGTATGCTTTAAACTTCCATTTCCTCTTATTGTGTATTGTATTGGAATCATATGCATATTTTGAAAGATGACAACGTCGACAAAGACTTTATATTGAAGCTTGAAAATGTAAATATGAGGCTCCCTGTATGAGCTATAATACTCAGGTGAATGTTAGGGTCCGTGGGCCTCTTGTTTTTTTTTTCAAAGTTGTCTAATTTAATGAAAACCATCTTGAATTAGAGAGTATTGACTTGAAAAGAGTATGACTACGGTAACTATTGTCTAGACTGTTGACAGTATCCCCAATTTAAGACACCCGGCATGAGCCCTGTCTTGATCAGGTAGACAGTGAAATCAGAATATGAAGTGTCAACAGTGTACTAAACGTAATCATAATCCCTGTTATCCTTTTTTATACTCATAGTAGCACATATGTAAAGAACTACTTATTAGATATCATTGGGTCCATTACTGTCTGTCGTGTTACACACCACGTTCCTTTGTTACACCTAGGCTAAATGATTCAGTAACATGATTGTAATACTTATAAATAATAAGAAATTTTGATTTTAAGGAAATTTTAATTTTTTAGAATACAATAGCATAATTCATGCTATTAGGGTCAATGAATGAAAAAGTATGGGTGTGACATGACACTGCTAAGACTCACAAACCCATTGATCATGTCAACATATTTACAGTGTTAAAATGCAAGAAATCGAACTTTTTTTATGAATTCTAAATCAAAAATACTTCTGTCACATCTGACAAACAAAATGGAGTGAGCTTTTGGATATCCATACTAAAGAATGGGAGATTATTCACAAAAATCCTTTCAGAGTGACAGACAAGTAAAATTCAATGGTGTCAATACAGAATTATTAATCGCATCTTACTTACAGAACTCTTTTCTATTTAAAAACAAAAAAAGTCATTCAAAGTTCTGCATTCTTTGTCATTCTAAAGAGGAATCTATTCAGCATATTTTATGGGAGTGCAATTTTTTACAAACTTTTTAAAGTTATTTTGATGTTTTTCTACGAGATAAGACTGGTCTACAAATAGCCATTACTAAAAAATCTTTTATTCTTGGTTTTGTTGAAAATAATAGCATTGTACAAAATATTATTGTTCTTTGGCTTAATTACTATGTGTATACAACAAGGTACACTGAGAAATCCTTGAATCTGCATGCAGCAATATCACACATGAAACTATTTTATAAAAACTTTTATAAAACACAAAAATTTATCTCTTATAAAAATGGTGAAAAAGAAAAAATTGATGCCCAGTGGAACAGATGGAACCAACTGTTTTCTTAAACACACACTCTATCTTACTCTTTCTCTTTCTTTCTTTCTCTCCTGCTCAAAATCTCACATATTTTCAATTACCGGTAATCATTTGAAATGTTGTATATCTCAATATATATGTGAACAAAAAAAAACAAATAAAAAAAAAATAAGAAGAAAGTTTACTTATGTAAAATACAAGGGTTTTTCATTGACCAATTTTCGTTTCTGTAATGCTTGCTGCCTTCGTGACTAAAGAAAGCGTTTTACTGTTTAAATAATTTCCAAATACCAAAACATTTAGAAATGTTTATTTTTGTAATGTTATCAAGTTTACATGTAGATGAATTAAAGCATGGTTTAACATGAATGGAATGGCAGACTGACAACTACATTACTGAAGAGTCTCTTTAGAGATACTGTTCCACTACATATTCCAGAAGTGTGTCAATCAGATGTGGATTCTTAAAAACTCGAAAGAGTTTTTGGATAACCTAAAATCACGAAAATTTTCTAAAACTGATTGCATCAAAACATATGATTTCTCCACACTTTTTACAACGATTCCTCACGATAAATTAAAATCTAGGCTTTTTCAGATTATAGATAATTGCTTTTTAAACAAAATTGGCACCCGAAAATACGAATTTCTAGTCGTTGGGAATATAAAAATGGCGAAGTAACAAAGTATCCTACCTTCGCTGTTGTCGGAGTTCGTGTGCCCTACACTCTATTTTGTATATTTTTTGTTGGATTATGATTACGTTTAACACGATGTTACCCTCGCCTAATTTTTTAATAGAAGTTCATTTTTATTCAAATGTTTATTTGGATAAAGATAACTTTCACATTATTAAATGCTTTCCATTTTGTAATGAGATCTGCTGACATTTTTGTAACAAATATGTACAGGAGCGGAAAAGAGAGCCCAGAATGTCTTTTAAAAAGTTGGACAATGAGTTCAGTTAGGAAAGGAATTAAAACGAATCACTTTGAGATTTCTATTTTAAATTGACAATGACTATACTTCTATTATATTCATAGAATGCTGGTATTTCGCGGAGTTTGTGTTTGAATAATAATTGTACCTTGTGAACTAGAACAGGAATCAAAGTACTGGAAAATCTGTATCGTTAACGAATTTTTTGGGCGGAAGGAAATATCATTAGTGTTAGCAAGCTGTCACCAGAAAATAAGGGGAAACCGATCAATAATACTTTGGTTATATTTTGTAATTGTTAATGAGGATTTAGAAAATCATGGCGGATTGTCTGCTTCACAGCGTATGGATATCCTATTTCTATGCAGCATTGCTATCTGGACATGTATGTAAGTAATTCTATTTAAAATAATTTAGTCAACCAGTCTCCAATAACTTCCAAATAACGATGTAGGTACGAGTATGGATACCGATGTATTGTGGCTCCTAATTTCAAGGTATTGATAGAAGTATCGAAAAATGATTTTAATGAACGAAAAAGTGTTGTAATTATTTTCTCTAAAAAAGAAAATTAGCGTTTGGATCCAAATACTATATGCAACAATGTACAATGTGAAGTATGCTATAATTTGATAGCATGTGACGACAACAAATGTCTTTGAGCAATGAATAGTCGACGGGAAAAATATTTCAATATTCTTTAAGTAGAAAAACATCCATTTTTTTCTTAGTTTGTTTTCTTCTGTGCTGAAATTACTATAACGCCCTGTGTTTCATCAGCAAAAAAAATGTGAGGGAACTATCGCATCCAAGTTATTCAATTACAAAC
>CAJDSM010005015.1:0-10139 GCA_903981925.1 Ostrea lurida
CGATGTTACCTTCGCCTATTTGTATTTAAATGACGCCACCCTATTTTTTGCATTGTGCGATTATCTCCCCTTTGATGAGAACCTGGTCGTTCATTTGAAGAAACTTGAATTCCTTTTTACCCAAGGATGATTTGTACCAAGTTTAGTTCAATGGTTCTGGAGAAGACTTTGCTTTATATCAGCATGTAAAACTTTGATCCCCAGTGCCCCCTGATCTGAACAAACTTGGATCTACTCTATAACAAGAAGCTTTCAGGTAAATATCCTCTCTTCTGGTCCAGAACTTCTTGAGAAGATTTTAAAAATTTTCTTTATATATTCGCATGTAAACTTTGATCCCTTATAGAGGCCCCATCCCACCTCTTTTCGCCACCACTTTTCGACTCGTACCTTTGTTTGTCTAGAGACCAACTTGTAAAAGGGTAGCTTCAAAGTCTGTCATCTTATCCTGCATATATTGGTGACTGTGGGAAAGCAGGGTTAGGTCGTCAGTGAAGTCCAAATCATCAAAGCTGATCTCATAGTGTCCACTGGATTCCATTTCTTCTGAGTTTCTGACATCTTGATGGTCCAGTCGATCACCAGGAGGAAAAGGAAAGGTGACAGGAGGCAGCCCTCTCTGACCCCAGTCCTCACCCCGAAGCTGTCTGTGAGCTGTCCATCATGGGCCATTCAGCAGACCATTCCTTCGTAGAAGTTCTTGATCAAGGTTACAAGTTTAGTTGACACTCTAAAATGGCAAAGCTGCCTCCAGAGGGTTTACGGTAAACACTGTCAAACGCATCATAGTCGAAGAAGTTGATATACAGCATTGGGTGCGCTCAACGATGATACGCAAGGTGGCAGTCTGGATCTTTACATGATCTTTTCTGGCGGAAGTTGGCCTGCTGGTCTCGGAGGAAGGGGGGGGGGTCATCTGCGCATTTCATTCTCTCGACAAGGATCCCGTTAAAGGCCTTTCCTGGCACTGGCTGAAGCGTTATTCCTCATTAGTGTTCCACAGTTGTTGGGTCTCCTTTCTTATGTAACTTAATGAGATTCATTCACACTGCATGGAAATGATGTGGAAGAAGTAGAGACCTTTCCATACCTGACAAGCAAGGGGGCACAGACGCAGACGTCAGAGCAAGAATCGGCAAGGTGAGGGCAGAGTACTTAACTGCAGCTGAAGAACTGTTGCTCTAAGGTGGTATCGGACTTGCACAAAGATCAGGCTGTTCAACTCTAATGTTAAGTCAGTGCTTCTGAATGGAGCTGAGACATAGAGGACAACAAAGACCACTAACAGGAAAGTGCAGACTTTCATCGTTCAGATCCACTGGCCTGACATCATTCGTAATTTAAACCTGTGGCAGCTGCCATGCGAAGACGAGATCCGGCGCAGAAAATGGAGATGGGTTTAGCACACCCCGAGGAAACCTGCAAATAACATCGCCACACATGTGAAAGGTCGGCCAAAAAGACCTGGCGACGAGACCTGAAGGCAGACAGGAAGTACAGGGTACGTCTGGAAACAACTAGAGAGGACAGCCCAGAACCGTTGTCGGCGGTCTATGCTTCGAGAGGAGCGATGGACACCAGTACCCGTGTTTGTCCTGGTGGCCATGGACAACATCACTTCCAGTAATCATATACTATTGAATAAAAATTGTATGAACCTTTTTATGTTAACACATCTACTGTATCACAATATTTATGGAGATGATTGTTTTCAATATTGAAATATAACATTGAGTGTGGAGTGTACTATAGCAGTGATAAACCCCTTATCAACCTCGATACAATCAAATTTCAAACAAATAAAAGACAACGAACAAGAGCGTTTCAAGATAAATGATTTACTGACTACCATTGATTAATCCTATGCCTTCAACGAAATAAACTGTGTTGTTGTCATTGCAGATAAGCAGAGGAAAAGCAACTTATAGTCTAAGAGGAAATGCAAAATCCGTGTTTGCAAAAGATAGTTTTCAAAACTGGATGAATGCTATCAAATGCTTAAAAGAGCACTAAAACGGTCATGTATACAACGAAGCGATATAAAGATTACTGTTTTTAACTTTGACAAGGTCTTCCAATCCTGGAGCATATTGAATCTGAAAGTAACTTCATACAACTGTTGCGTCTTTGAGCAAACGAGAAGCCTGAGATGAAGTCTTGGATAACTGCCAGATATCTTTTGTCTACCGAAATAGTGAATGAACAAGTATCATTGATTTGGAAAGGTGTTTTGATGCACTTGTTGAATAATATTAAAATGGTCGACATGGGGTGCTTGCTCCTCCTAGGCACCTGATCCCACATCTGGTATATCCTGGGGTCCTTGTTTGCCCAACTCTTATTTTTGTATCCCGTAAAGGTGTTATGAGGTTGATCATTGTGAGTCAGCTTCACCTTTTCATTCAAGACCAGTGTCCATCAGCAGATTGAGTTCATTGTCTTGCACCTAAAATAGATATTGTCTTCCAATACATTACAAATATAAATTGGTGAAGTAAACAATGTGTTAAACGTAATCATAGTCCCAAAAACATATATACAAAGTCGAGTGTAGGGCTACACGGACCTCCGACAAAAGCAAAGCCATGATCAGGTGCCATGGAGGAGTAAGCATCCTCTACTGACCGGTAACACCCGCCGTGGAAGTGGTGTCGACCTGTTATTTTGGAGGTGAAGAAACTCATTTGCCTATCTCCAAAGAGATCGCATTTTTCCAGAAGAAGGCTCATGCACAAGATTCTGCCATCCTAATATATATCCTACTCGATGGACTGTGAGCATATATGCTATTGTTGTTATGTTGAAAAATTAGTTCTTCAAGAAACATTGGACGGAATATTAATATATTCAAGGAGCAATGATGGATACTCAAGAAGGGCTTGTGGACAGTTAGCTTTAATTGAGAAGTTTTCCACATATTTTGGACTCGAGTTAAGATTCCTTATCTTTGCTGTCTCAGAACAACTCAGTATATCAATCTAAGACAAGAACACGTCCGTTTAAAATGCTTACGACTCGTCAAACGCAATCTTAAGATACCTTGAAGGTCAAAAAAGGAAGTTTCATTTGACATGTTCTGTACCAGTTTGTGGAGAGGCAAAGGATCTAAAAGAAGAACAAAAGATTCCAAGATAAAGACAGGTTCCTAAACAATAGGATGAGGGATACGCACTTTACAAAGAGACGCCAAAGGCATATTTTCGACAGCAATACTATGAAGCACTAGAATCAAGGTTTCGACAGCGTAACATGGACAGTGCAATAAACAACAACAAAAACTAGAGGCATTCCCTCTCCCAGCTGCAAGTGATAAATTTACCAAGTGACCATCTGTAGTTTCTGGCGGCTACAAGGATGACATAGCAGTTGAAAATCAACATCCAACTTCACATGCTTCCGGACATTTTTACCGAGGATGCAGGAAGGAAAATGAGGAGTTAACATCCATAAGTACGGTCCGTCAGTTCATGACCAAGGATGTTGGAAGTCGACAAACTTTTGAAAGTATATCTGAATATTCCAGCGACTACCGCAACAACTGAAAGGGCCTTCTCAATACTGTGTAAAAGTATGACGTATTTGCGCAGCACCATGACACAACAGCGCCTATACAATTGCATGTTGGTCTCACTGATAATGTATCTAATATTCAGATTTCAAAGTAGTTCGTTAGCACGAATTACAACCGCAAATATTTCTTTGAAGAGTCTTACAGTGTTCCCAAATTATGTGATGTGTTGAAGTTATACTTCCCTTACATTACGAAAACAGTCAAATAAACCAAACGACATTTTAATGATTTGTTGCTGTAAAATCGTCATCAAATTCCAAAGTGATTGTGAATGCGCGCGCACACACCTTTCATGGTGGAGCTACGACGTTGGATGTGACAATATTCCATTTTCACCTGCAAATGATGTCTATGAAAAGATAAAGATGACGAACAGTGATCAATCTCTTATTCTCCAAACAGACTACAAAACAAAGAGTTGGGCAAACACAGACCCCTCAATACACCAGAAATGGGATCTAGTGCCAAGGAGGAGTAAGCATCCCTGTCGCTCATCTGATTCGATAGTAATATCGTGCTCTGCACACAAACGAGACAGGCTATCAACAAATGAGATATTACAAGGGTTTCAACGGTCTTGTTCGAAGTAAGCATTTTGCAAATTT
The DNA here is from genome assembly GCA_903981925.1 of Ostrea lurida. NCBI lineage: Eukaryota > Metazoa > Mollusca > Bivalvia > Ostreida > Ostreidae > Ostrea > Ostrea lurida. Next base: position 4,177 of record CAJDSM010005015.1, read on the forward strand.
TAGGGTTCTTAAAACGACGAAAAGCCGAAGTTAACTAATACATGTCAATATCATACTCCTATAAAGAATTGCACATTTACGGATCCCTGAATATACCAGAGGTGGGATCAGGTGTCTAGGAGGAATAGGCATTCCCTGTTGACCGGTCACAGCTGCCATGAGACATATATTTTGAATTTTTGATCAAGTAAACGGAATCCGTAGTCAAAATCATTGTATAAAAAATGGTCTAACAATTGGTATGAAACACACTAGACAGTATTTGACCTAATGACAGTTTTTATTGGCAAACTAGATCGTTATAACGACCATAGAATTCGCGAAATGCTGACTTAAAACGTAACATCAGCTTGTTTGCCAGTAACCTGCCTAGATTTCAAAACTAATCATTCGCAGAACGAACTCTTGTGTATCGAATCAGTTGACAGATATGAACACCATATACAGGTGATGATGGAACATTGCTATATTAATATTGGAGGCTGACGATGGAGAAGCAAAAAACCATCCCGTTTGTCGTAGAGTCGATAGTTTGCAACATAATTTTCATAAACGATAAAGAAATGAAATTTGCAGTAGGTGTTTGAATATGATTTCTTTTTAAAATCCTGCAGTGTTTTTAAACATCTGTGTTATAAATTTTAAGATATAAGTAATCAGAATTGTGACTTAACTACGACTTATCAACGGGGAACTCCAGACAGTATTGTTTTTTTAAACTAGAAATACTGTGAATAAAACTCACAAAGGATACCCCCTGCCACCCACATATTTTTATGCTCACTTGAGTCACTATAGTTTGAACAAAGAAGATATGGCCCGGACAGATTTCCATCATAAAAAAAATCCTACAAGTTTGACCTTGATCAAGGTCAAACAGAGGTCATGAATGTATGTGTCACATTCTCCCATGGTGATGCATCCTCTCATGGTGAGACACCCACATGCCAAATATAACACCATATACCTTGAGGTCAAAGTCATATATGTCATGAATGTATTCGACACACCCTCTAATATTGATACACCCATATGCTAGTTATGGTATGCCTATAGATGTCAAAGAAGAAAGAAGTTATGGTCTGGACACGAATCTGCACACACAGACGGACAGACAGAACAAAGAAATTATGGCCCAGACACAAATTCTTGATAAACAACTTATAATTTTGACCATTAGGTCAAACAGATGTAATGAATGTACACGACACATCGTCTCATAGTGAATCACCAATGTGCTAAATATGGTATGCCTACCTCAAAGAACAAAGAAGTTATGGCCCGGACACGAATCTCCGCAGACAGAGCGATTCCTATATACCCCCTCCCCCCCCAAACTTGTTTGCAGGGGGTTTAAATATAAACTTCAGAGATTTTTCTGTAGTTAGGTTGAATGCTGTCCGACATTTTCATACCGATTGTTGGGCCAAATTTAACTATGGATTACTACATTTACTCTTCAAGAAATCAAAATAATGTGAGAAATTACAATTTTAAAAGCACTTGTAAGTGCATTCGTCATAATATGTAAATTAGAGGAAATTCTGGTTAACTATAATTATTTCAAATCATTTACAAGTATGGAGATTACATATCCTTGAAGCAAAAACAATATTATTTCCCCTGATCCAAATATTCAACATTAAAGCATTCCAGAAAAATATCCTATCCCGTGTTAGTGGGTTATGAAATTAATGCGGGTTATGAAATTTTTTCTGAAATGATTGCTGTCTTCATCACCCAGTAAACCAACAAAGAAAACATTTTATTGTTTATATTTCATTCATTTCCTAAACATATAAACTAGTAGATTTAAGTACTAAAATATCATAAAGTTGACGCTTCATTTCTTTAGACGGAACAGTCAATTTAACCTCTGACCTTGGGATCGCTCCATATTTGGCGATGATCATGCAGACAGATGGCACTACAAAACCAAATCGGACTGGTTTGCAATAATCATGAATTTATTGGACAATGTCAATTCCAAACAGAAATAGAAGAGAAAAGATAAGTGAATGTAAATATACTTTAATGCAACAAAATTGAAGAAAGCTGTAGGAAAGTTATCTTTCCCAATATTTTCACGAAATGCACCAATGATTCTCTTTAAAGTTACATTATCAAAATTGTCGTCTTATATTACATGTACTTTTGTACATGGTACATTGTATATATTTTAGTTGCAAAAAAGACAGTATCTTTGAAGACTCATACAGTACAGATGAATTTGCAATACACAGTACATTAAAACCATATAAAGGATACGCTTATAGCACTTAATCACGATTTACAATCATCATTAATGTACCCCTGTTATTCAAAGTAGACAAATAATAATCCATAAACGCAACTGGGAAAAAAAAATGAGATAATCCGTTTTGACAGTTGTATAGAAGTAACATGATGGAAATAAAATCACAGAAATGCTCCATTTTCTCTGTTATAGGTCCTTTACTTCTCCTTGTTTAATGCTTGAATAAATTCTTCTAACTTCTCTTGAATCAACCTCACTTTTTCTGTGAAGAGAAAATTTCAATCTTTTGGTACAAGTATCTTCAATTATTATCAACATTACAAATACAATGTGTATTCCCCGACATGTTGAAATGACTACTTTCTCAGTTCCTCTGCCAACAGAACTCTTGGACCTGTCAGAAATTTGGCTACTTACTCAGTTCCTCTGCCAACAGAACTCTTGGTACCCATGTCAGTATTCAAAGTTTCCCGGTCTTCCCCTAAATCATCTAACACTTCCTTTATTATCCTCTCCAGTCTTCTAGCTACACATGAAAACATAAAAATACAATTGAAATGATTAAAATTTTGAAATGGTTTGGAAAGGACTATGTCTTGTGGTGGAAGGTTTGTTTAACATAATGTCGTACCTTTAGGTGTTCACTTATTCACTAAATTATGGATCAGGTTAAAATTTTTGAGACCAGACCAACAAACATACTAAAAAAAATTTATGCCCCCCCCCCCCCAAAAAAAAAAATCGAAAGCAGAGCACATTATAAAAGCATGCTAGTGAGCCATAAGGGTGTAATTCAAAAACTGTGAATTTTATTTCCAATGCGTTTGTAAAGATGACTTAGAATTACCTTCGTTATTGACGACTTGTTGTCTGAGAGCATTACTCGTGATCTGTAACATTCTCTGTAGTCTCCAGAACAGCACGACATCATTGCACTCCAACTGGAAACACAACAAAAATATATTACAGACTCCAACTGGAACACAACTTCAAATTGTATAACATCATAATCGGCAAATAACGGTAAAAACAACTGCTGAGAGAAAAAAAGCCCCTTAACAGATATCTGATTCCATGCTACATATATTAATGAATAGTGCTATTATTATATGAAATTTTCACATAGTTTACAATGGTTAACTCATGATTATGAATAAAGAATAAATTCTGAATGTTTTTGATATTTGTACTGATGAATTGATAAAACAGTATATAAAATCCTTACTCCTGTATCTGAGAATCCTTTCTGGTAATAGTAGAATCCCTTCCTGCACTCCTGACACTGACCCAGTGCTTTGTTGAGGAAGAATTGTCGGTAAACATGGTACCAAGTTTCCCTTATCTACAAAAACAAACCCTGATTAATCTCTGCTCTACATGGACATACAATGGCACACATAAGGCTCTGGCTTCTTCATAAGATGTGGTTGAAGAACGGGAAATTCTTTCAAAAACTTTAACAATTATTCAAGCAAATCCATGGGTAAGAGAATTTTTTTTTTCATTCAAATTGAACAATCCAACCAGATATTTTTAAGTTTTTAATTTATGTCTCCCGCTTCAAATTATATTCATAAGGTTTTAATCAATTCAGGAATGAAAGTAATTTTTACTAATTATACGACATAGTGACAGTTTACGCAATTTTATAAAACTTGATTTACATAAATAATCTAATTTAACTTGTAACATGTAATCTAATTAGTTCATTTTCTTTATCCACATCCTTTATACTGTACATTCCAGCTTTTATCGCACAGTCCTTTTATAGCGTACATCTCTTTATTAATCATTATTTTCTGATTCGCGTAATTTGCGCGAGGAGCTCAATCCGAAGCATAATAATGTTTTCCGCTTTTATTTTAGGTAGCTAAAATACGTGTAAACCCTCTTCATGTAATTAAAAATGCGCATTCTAAGTTCTCGCAATTTGACGTGTTAGAGTCAACTCGCGATAGTAAATGTTACTGCACGTACAATAAGGAATTTACAGTATTGCATAAACAAATATGAAATGACATTACAATACGTTTCGCTTTCCAGTTTCCATTTTGCTGCTACAGTAATATTACTACGCATCATATAAATTCATATTAATGGTTTGACTTACAAAGTCGTTGGTGACCTCCACTCCGTTGGTCTGGAGGTTCCTACGGACTGTGGTCAACTCGTCTGTGGCAAGGTTTGATTTATGATCCTGTGGAATGATCAGACAAATTTACTTACCATTAACACAGTCACATTAATATCTACCGGTACATACGAAATGTATGGTACACATCACATAATATGAAACAATAGCACATTTATCGGGATTTTATTATGATTCTGGCACCCAACCAACCAACCATCCATCCATTACACCACAGTCAACTCTACATTACATTTTTCATGATATACTCAATAATGGCTACATTTCTTAATACACATCAATGACTTTGTTTCAGCATAAGATTGGACTTTTTACAACAATTCTGATTTCCCCATGGTTCCTCTTGATGGTGTCTGATTTACTGAGGTTCTTTCACTTACTGGTTCTGCAGACAGTAATTTCTCCAGCTCTGATTTAGCAGCACTACGATTTTTGTGGTCCTGAGTTCTTGATTTCCAGCGAGTCCACTGTTCCCACGTGCCTGGTCCCGTCAAATCCTTCACCTTATCTTGCGCTACAATATCAATGTGTACAGGTAATTAACTAGAGGGCTGACCATATTGCAGTTAAAAAACAAATATTATGTGTAGGTGCTTGAACTAGAAAAGAAAATTACTTCATCATTTTTGAAAATTTGATTTCAAAAGTATCAGACATCTCTCAAATGAGTGGGAGATCGTGGCTAATGAATTTCTAGGATCTTTAATCACAATCACTGTATGTTAATTTAGGTGTGGTAAAGTCTCTAAATGAACATGATGATCAACTGCCATATCAGCCTTTCCTGTACAAAACATCAGTTACTCGGATCATACAGGAGTTAATTACTCGCCTGAGGAGGTGTAGATAATTTTGTCAATTACTTCAAGAGCATACCTTTAACATCCTATAGATTAAATGTATCCAAATTTGGTTACTTGAAATCTGAAAGATTCATAAGTCCCTCAACAGATGAGATTTGAACCTTCCTAGTCTAAAGTTAGTGAGATGGCATGGGAAAGCTTTAATAAAGAACTCAATCATCATATTTCTTATCAACATTTCGAGTGTTGTGAACTAGGCAGCCATTGTTGTAGACTGGTGTGTTCAAGCCCAGCACTGAAATTCAATGTTTATTCCCTTAAATAAAAGATGATTTGAAGAAATGTTAGTTATTGATACTGCCTACAGTGTCATGTTGGCACCATAGAATCTATTAACACCTTGTGTTGCTGGTTACAATGAGAGGGAAAATTGCACACACAGCTTATGAATTATTAGTCAAACCTTCGTTAGGCTTGCAACTTGCATTAGGGTACCAAGATGAAAACCAAGGAGAAAGAAGGTTCTCGGGAGAGTATCGTGTAGAGCATTCAGTAATTGATAGTCGATGGGTAAAAAATTACTTAAGGAAAGAGAGAAGAAAGTAAGTCGCCGTGGTTTCTGGGTTAGACCTCAAATTCAGTTGTTGTATTGGACATATAACCATTTATCCTTGGATGCATATTCAAGTGGATTTCGAGATAATCCCGAAGGCTCACGTATTGGTTAGAGGTAATTTGTAAACATCCTCCT
>CAJDSM010005017.1:122-15702 GCA_903981925.1 Ostrea lurida
TGGAGGTCCGTGTTTGCGCAACTTTTACTTTGTATTTCGTATAGGATTTATGAGACTGATGACAGTTCTCTGTCTTCACCTTTTGAGAACCAGATCTAAACAATTGATGTCCCAGTTAATGATCTTGAAACAAATGCATATCATCTATAAAACTGCATAAAAGTCCTTACAAGCAAAGTCATATTGCAGAATCCAGTAAATGCTCAATACACAAGGAATTGCGATTTCCGTGGACGGGAAAATCACTTATATACATCAGAACTAATCTTAATATCATGATATTTATGCATTACGTCAATTCTGATTTCAGTAATTTTGTGACTTTTCGAATTTTGGCAGAGACACAAAGAATGAATTTAAATGTAATAAAAAAAAATCATGTAACGTATTTTCAGTTAGGTGGGTTCCGATTGCCTTTCTTCGTTATTGGCTCCATGATTTTAATTTGTGGAACAACAGGATATATCTTGATACGGCATTTTGTTGGTGAGTTCATAAATTCTATTTTAGCTCTAGTAGACTCCCAATAATGTAAGGAAATTTTACGATGAAAGTTTGAAAATTCGTAATGGATTGTCACGTGAGAACAAGCTTTGCAACGTACCTATTGGTGACGTCTCCAAATGAGTGAAATATTCTCGAGTGGGACGTAAAACAGTAAATAATCAATCAAACGACTACGGGCTCACGGCGGGTGTGACCGGTCAGCAGAGGATGCTTACTCCTTCATGGCACCTGATCCTACCTTCGCTTTTGTCGGAGGTCCGTGTTGCCCTACACTCGATTTTGTATATGTTTTTTGGATTATGATTACGTTTGGCACAATGTTAACTTCGCCTTTTTGTACCTAACAAAGATAACTAGTATTTACTTCTTTTTCAAGAATAGGAACTGAATAATAATCATTAGTAGTGATTTCACAAATCAACATTTTGTGCCCCCGCCACAAAGTGGTCGGGGCATATAGTTTTACCCTTGCCCGTCCTTCCAGAACGACCAGTTGTCCGGTCATTTTTTTTTCTAAATGCAGTACGATATTGAACCGATTTTTTGTATGGAGGTATATATTAATGAATTACAAATCAATGTCATCTTTCGTTTTCGTTCGTTGATTTTTTTTATGGAGTTGTGTCCCTTTAACTTTAACACTGAAACTAAGGAATGTACAACAAAAATGCTCTTTTCGGCTTGTAGACAATAAAATGTCTCTTCATCTTGGTAAAACAGAAACAATTTTATTTGGACCACCCAGAAAACTGAAAAATATCACTATTTTTATGGTCATGAAATCAAAGGTTCTGATAGTGTGAAATATTTAGGTATATGTATAGATAAGCTTCTTGTTTGGAAAAATATTGTTTCAGGTATCATACAAAGGATGAACTCCAGCTTTTTATACAGAAATGCATCTTGCCTAAGTATTCAGTCTAGAAAGACTTTATGTTCTGTTTTAATACAATGTTATTTTGATTGTGCAGCTTCTTCATGGTATAGTGGTATTGGCAAACAACGTCAACATAGATTGCAAGTTACACAAAATAAAGTTGTCAGATTTATTCTAAATCTAGGTCCTAGAACCAGTACTTCTTATGAAATTTTAGACACTTTAAACATGTTAAGAGTTTATGACAGAACCACTCAATTAAGATTGAACCGTGTTTTTAATATATTTCATGGTAATGCACCAAACTACCTTTGTGATAGATCTATACTTAACAAAAATAATACTAGAGTGCTATCAATAATAATCATGTCATATCCAAGATAAAAGGCACAGAATCCTCATGTTTTTATTATAATGCCATTAAAGATTGGAATACTTTGCCTTTAGAAACAAAACAGTTGTCAGCAAAACAAAGTTTTAAAAAAGTTGATAAGTCGTTTTTAGCCAGCAAAGCAAGGGAAGTTTCATGAAGCCATATCCAGTTTTGTCAATACTTAATTTTATTAGATTAAATCCTAGTCTTACATTTTAAAATTGTGTGCTCGAAACATGTCATTTTTCAATGCATTATGCAATATTTTATAAACACCTGCCAAGATTTCAATACATATTCGTATTATCATTTCATTATCTATTTANCCAATACTAGTCTTGTATTATAAATGATCTAATATTCGTATTATCATTTCATTATCTATTTATTTGTAGTAAGGACCACATTGAAAATCAGCTGATTTCGGGTTTTTTTTGGGGGGTTATCCTTAGGTTATTATATCATTATATGTCATGTTATCTATTCTTTATTATTTCATAATTGCATAGTGCCATATATTATGTTAGGTTTCATTTTGTGATTTTAACTTTATGACATTCTGTGATATTTTTACCTGAATAAAATGAAATGAAATGAAAACTTTAAAAAAATATTGCTATGACCAGTTTTCCGGACATATTTTTTCTAAACGCTTTAAGATATTGAGCTGGTTTTCTTATATGCAGGTGTATATTAATGAGTTACGGATCAAGATCGAGTTTTGTTTGAGTTTGTTGATTTTTTATGGAGTTGTACCCCTTTAACTTTGAAAATTTACAGCAGTGACCAGTTTTCCGGACTTTTTCTGAACGCTTTGACATTTTTTGAAAGGATTTTTTGTATGCAAGTGTATAATAATGAGTTACAGATCAGGTTCAATTTTTGTTATGGTTTGTTGATTTTTGATGGAGTTGTGCCCTTTTAACTCTGAAAAACTGCCTGTTTGTTTGCAGATTCTGCCTATTTCAGTATTCTTCGTGTGCCACTAAATATTGAACAGATTTCTTATACAAAAATTTAGTTGACCCTTTTATTTGACAAATTTAACCTTACGAATTTGATTCATTGGACTTTACTGTAGGCGGGGGCATTCGTGTCGCACTGATACGTCTAGTTTTACTTTCACTTCATGACATTTCACTCTCCAAATTGTTCACTGTTAATAACCTGATAAAATTTTGAAAAAAACAAAACACAGTTTCACTTGCGAAATAGTTGCATATCTTATGTCTAAAAAATCTAAAATTCTAGTGAATTTGAAATCCCAGAACCTTTCACATATCAGCAACATCAAAACATGACTTTTTCAACACTTTACACGACCATCCCGCACGATAAATTAAAGACAAGGCTTTGTAACATTATAGACAGTTGCTTCTTTAACAAAAATGGAAAAAGGAAATATTCTTATCTAGTGATCCCATTCAAAAAATTATTTTGTTAAACTCCACTCCGATTCTACACACAAGTATTCTGAAGTTGATATTAAGCAATGCTGGAGTTCCTCTTTGACAATATCTTTGTAGTTTTTGGCAATCAGGTCTTCCAACAGTCTGTTGGAATTCCGATGGGCACTAATTGTGCTCCTCTATTAGCTGACCTATTTTCGTATTCTCATGAGGCAGAATTCATTCAAAAGCTACATGAAATGAAGAAATCTCTAGCGGTGGCCTTTAATTCAACATTTTCGATATATTGACGATATTTATCTATCATAATAATGATTTCATTCATATGTCGATTCAATATATCCAAACGAACTAGAAATAAAGAACCACAGAGAGTCTCCATGTCTGCTTCGTACTTGGATATTTTATTGAACATTGACATTAACGGCAAACTAACTACTCAACATTATGACAACGGGACGATTTCAGCTTCTCCATCGTCAATCCCATATTTATGTACAAATATTCCATCATCACCTACATATGGTGTGTATGTCTCTCACTTATTCGATACGCAAGAGCTTGTTCTGCGTATATCAGTTTTTGAATCGAGGCAAGCTACTTACAGACAAGTTGTTTGTTGCAGGGGTTTCAACAGTCACGTTTAAAGGCAGCATTTCGTAAATTCTATGGTCGTCATAACAATTTAGTTTACCAATATAACTTGTCATTGAATCAAATGCTGTCTGATTTTCATAGCCATTGTTAAGCCGTTTTCACACACTGATTTGACTACGGACTGTTCCGTTACCATGGGCTCACGGCGGTGTGACCGGTCAAAGGGGATGCTTACTCCTCCTAGGCACCTGATCCCACCTCTGGTGTGTCAGGGGTCCGTGATTGCCCAATTTTGTTTTTTGTATTCTATTTAGGACTTACGAGATTGATACACTGTTCGTTATCTTTGCCTTTACATCTTTTGGACAGACACATAATTACACTGCTACTTTGCATACCCACCTCCACAAAATGTTACTTTGGCATTTGATATCAACCACGACATCAAATACCAGGAATAACAGGAATAACATACATTCGCTTGGCTTCCTGCAATACTGATTCACAGAAAATTGCATTATATTTGCACTTTCAGATCCTCCAAGAGCCAATCGCAAATCTGTTCTCTTTTTACTCAAGAAACCTTTTACATGGGTGGCTATTATGACTTTGACAGTGGGCACCTTCGCTATGGGATTTAATGACTCCACTTTGGCTTTGCATGTTGAGAAACTACCAGAGGTACTTCAGCTCGAGTGTAAATTACTGCGCAAACTGCATATCTATTTTCTACATTCATAAACGATTCATGATTTTTCTGTGATATTCTAGCTGAAAGGAAAACCAGCACTAATAGGACTGATGTTCTTGATATACGGACTTATGTATTCCATTGTTGGTCCATTATACGGATATATTATAGATAAAAAAGTAAGTTGGTACTGTTTCTCTTTTTCCATTTCCGATATACGAAATTGTGGATTGTTTCGTCTTCTAACAAAATATTATTGTTCATTTTTGTTCTAGAAATATTAGCTATTCTAACAAAATATTAAAAAGTTTGTTTCATTGGATGTTTATACTACGTCCCTTTAGATTCTACTCGTATAAATATAGCTTCTGTTGGTAAAATTCTAAAACGTTTGGCAACATGAATGGGACTCGGGGATGAAGTATTGTCATGCCAACGACTACCGTGACACTGAACATCCATGTTCACGACTTGTGAATTTCGCTCTTAACACTGAGCCCTTTGCACATTAATAAAAAAGAGGTGGAAGAATACGAAAATAAAATAAAATCATAAATATTTTGCATTTGCCAGTATTTTGAAACTTACACTTTAACGTTTCTTTGATCATAGGATAATGATGAAAAATGGACTTTTTTCTTCAGGGTTATGTGAAGACTATCATGGCAATGGGAAGCTTAATATCAGCAATTTCCTACCTATTAATGGGGCCTACTCCTTTCATTGATCAATTACCTTTGTAAGTATATCTTCTATTTTATCGTAGCATTACGAAAACAAAAAATATTATGAAAAGGCGAAATTAATGAACAGTGATAATTGTCGTAAGTCCCAAACAGCAAACAGAATACAAAACAAGAGTTGGGGAACACGGATTCCTGGATACATCAGAGGTGGGATCAGGTGCCTAGAAGGTGTAAGCCTCCCCAGTCGATCGGTCACACCCACCGTGAGCCCGTTATCTTGATCAGGTACGTGTAAACGTAGTAACCCGTAGTCAAATTCTGTGTGTAGAAAACAGCTTAACTGCTATGAAACACGCCAGACAGCATTTTACCCAATGATGGGACATATTGGCAAAGTAGATCGTTATAACGACCATATAATTTGCAAAATTCTGCCTTCAAATGTGACTGTTGAAACCCCTGAACCAACAACTTCTTTTTAAGTAGTCTGGTTTGATTTAAAATTGATCATACGCACAACAAGCTCTTGTGTATCGAATAAGTTGAGAGACATACACACCATATATAATTGAGCATCACATAAGAGTAAGAATGGAATGTTGAGACATACACACCATATGCAGGTAATAATGGAATAATGCTACAGACATGTGTAAGTATGGGAAGTTGATGATGAAGGAGCTTAAATCATCCTGCTTGTCATCAAGTTGAAGTTTTAGTTTGCCGTTAATGTCTATGCTTGATAGCAAGTTACAATTGCCGATGAACTACGACACACCTGTTCCCACCTCTAATTATGCTTCCGGTTAGTTATGTTTGTCTTGCTCTTGCTATTGTATTCTTTATAGTCATGAGTTGGTCACTGTTTGAGTCGTTCACCTATTGTTGGTCTTTTTCCGTCGCCGTCTGTTGTGCGTTGTCCAATAACAATTTTACATTTTCGACTTCTTGAAAGCTACCATACCAATGGTTTCCATTTTAGTGTAAAGCTTCTTTACGATAAGAAAATTGTAAAATGTGATATTTCAAATATCTTATCTGATCTGGGCATCGTGTTTGGGCTCAAAATTGATAAAGTTGTCAAATTTCGAAAAATCTTCCCTTCTCCCACACATGTGGAAGAAAACCTAAAGGCATTGTTATGGTGTCCATTAAGCCCTTCACAAACTTGTGGAAATTCATAGCCCCTTGGTCAGGGGTTCATTCACTTGCTATATAATGGGGTCAATATGAGTATATAGTGAAGATGCATTAAATCTTAGAAAATCAGCTCTACTCTCAGAAATTTGTGGGGGGGGGGGTAATTTCATAATTATGATGTCCATAACGATATCTGCCTAAATTGTGAAAATCATGGCCACTTGGTAAGGTTTAGCCCTAGGGTTAGACCAATATGGCCCTCTAGTGAAAATGTATTTAATCTCGAAAAATCACCTCCTCTATCAGACATGCGCAGAGAAAACTTAATGCATGCTTATGATTTCGATGACGCTCTCTCTATCTAGATTCTATACGGTACCAATTTTGATGCATCAGATATGCATTTCGACAAATTATGTTTATTCAGTGATGCTCATATCGAAATAATGGAACTCCTAAACATAAAATTAAAACTTTAAAGAGCTTTACATAACAATGTAATGCCAAAGATCGGAGCCAAGTACGTCAAAGGATCAAAGCTATGCCTGGGGGAGATAATTTAAAAAAAATATATATAATTTTACCAATGCACTTTATCTAAATTATAAAAGTTATTACCCCAGCTGATTAAGGGATTCACGCACTATGTTGGTATCAATATGTCGTAAATCTTATGAAACATTCTCTCATTTAACATACATATGAGAAGAAACTAAATGCATAGTGATGAGCCCCTCCATACAAGTTGTGAAAATCACGGCCTCTGAGTTAAAGATTGAGACGCAAGGGTGAAGCCAATATGGTTATAAATAGTTGAATCGAGGCAGGCAGGCTTTTTACAAACAAGTCGTTGTTGCAGGGTTTCAACAGTCACGTTTAAAGGCAGCATTTTGTAAGTTATATTGTCGTTATAATGATCAAGTTTGCCAATGTAACCTGTCGTTAGATTAAATCCTCTCTATTGTCAGACCGTTCCTTATACACTGATTCTAAACACAAAATGCTTAGTTTAGTGAAAATATACGACTCACAATGGGCGTGTCCGCTCGATTATTGATGCTTACTCTTCATAGACACCTGTTCCCACCTCTAGAGTGTCTGGCGCCTATGCTTGTCGGACTCTTGTTTTGTATCCTGTTTGGGGCTCGCGCAATAGATCCTGACGAACTCGAAATAAAGGACAACCACAGAATCTGACAGATGTTGCTTCATATTTGGATATTTTACTTAATATTGACTCTAATGGCAGACTGACAACTACATCATATGATAACGTGATAACTTTGACTTGCAAATCGTCAATCTTTCGCTTTCTATGTAGTAAGTACACATATCGCCTGCTTAGGTGGTGTTATCTCATCGTCTGATTTGATAACACGCAAGGACATCCATGCGTATCGTTGATTTTTTTAAAGCGAGGCACAACTACTAACCAACAAGGTGAATGATTGTGCAGGCGTGGGGTTATAACGAATCTCGTTTAAAAGTCATGCATTTCGCAAAATTCTACGAGTCCTATAATACCTTGTTTGCGATTACAGATTATCCACTAAGATTCATATGTTTGAATGATTTATTTACATAACCCGTACTAGATTGACCGAACAGGTAACCCGCTTTTACTTTGTTCACATACGGGCTCACGTGGCGGTGATCGGTCAGCAGAGGATGCTTAATCCTCCATGAGTCAACTGTATCCTGCCTTTGCTTTTGTCAGAGGCCGTGTTGCTCCTACACTCGATTTTGTATGTGTCAGAAGGATGATATGTGTATACTGTTAGTGTACTTCACATCCTCTTTGAAGTTAAAACTTCGCCATCCATTTTATATCGTTAAATTATCTTCGCCTTTTTATGATGTTGCAAGTTTTTGTATCAATGATACTTGAAATGCAATACCTGAAATTTATAAAAAATAAATGGATATTAAAAAGGTAATATAAGGCAAGCTAATTGATCACTGTTTGTTATTTTTCGCCTTTTCTTGCAAGCATTTAGAGAATCCTAATCGAAGTTGAGACGAACGAGTTGTTATCTATTAAAAGAACCTCTATTTCTTTTCTACATATTTGTACTTTGTCTCTTATTTTACATGGAAAGGTATTATAGCGATCATTTTGCCATTTTTGACTAGTGAAATTTGGTCTGTCATTTTGTCCCTTTTTCTGCTGGGAATTGGTTTGGCTGGTGCCGTTATTCCAACAATCCCAGGACTGATACAGTCAGCAACGTAAGTCATGCGATGAGTTAATATTACACCAACAATACAAAATATGGAGAGGAAAATACGATAAATTGCCTTTAAAAGATGATTTATATATATTCGCTTTGGCAGTTGTCTTGGAATGGACGAAAAAAGTATGGATACACATGGCATGGTGTCTGGTCTATTCAATTCCTGCTTCTCTCTAGGGTATTTTTACATTCAAATCACCTCATGATTCGCTCTATACAACTTTTATGGAAGAAACCTTTGATAATATTTCTGTCATTTGTTAACAGGTTTGATATGGACAAATGCGAACTATATTTTAGGGCATTTCTGGGAGCCGCTGTAGGTGGTGCTCTAGTGGATAATATTGGTATTGAATGGTCAACAACAGTTTGTGCGGGGTTACTAACTAGTTCGGTAAGTTTTAATGTTTATACTTTAAGGTATTCAATCTATAGAAAAGGGATAATGAACAATTTTGAATTATTTAAATCAATATAAAAGTATATTGTTTGGTAATGATAAAAGTTAAGAAGTATAAATCCGCATGACCGTTAAATGGTAAGAAGCCAACATTTTTGCACTTGAAACTTTTTAAAGTAGTTATTTGCCCTTCGTACAAAGTAAAAATAACTAGTTTTCTAAAAATGTGTGCGGTAAATGATTCATTTCTTTATGTTTCCTTAAAGAGAATGTGTATGTAACTTTTATCAAGAGATTTGTGTGAAAAAATACTTCTTTTTAAAATGTTTTGATAAAACATGCTCTCCAAATAGACGTAATTTAAAATACTAGCTAGGTCTAATAAATCAAAAAGTGTTGTTGTTTTTTAAATGAACATTTCTGTGGTTGATGATTTTTATTTGATGAACCCTTCAAAATGACACCATGATTACGAAAATCCCACCATCTATTTACTAGATATGAAATATGGTTCCACACATTGAATACCTTAATTCTGCAAAAAGTATTTCATGTGGGTTTGTAAGTACTTTAAATTAAGCACACTTTAATTCTTATTCTGTCCTGATTGTCGCTATGTATATGCAAAGGTTAAAATAAGAAAGAAAAGAAAACAATGTGTTATTTAACAGCATAAAATTAGTATCTGTGGCATCGGGTTTGATGTTATAAATTTGCGAATGCTCTGTTGATTTGCAAACATATATAGTTATTTGTTTTATTTTCAACTTTCCGTACACAGTTTCGCTAATACATATAGTTAGAATACTACATTATATATAATACATTATTTTTAAAAAGGGAAGAAAAACTTCAAATCAAATGTACAATTCACATGGAATATTTGGATAAGAGTTTATGTAATTCAAATTAGTGAATATTTTGCTATTTCTAAATGTAAAATTAACATTGATGTGTGTTTATCAGGTTATAGTCCTTTCACTTTATGGCCACTGCAAGTATTCTGAACTGGAGACCACACTACAGGAAGTAATTATGTAATCCATGAACGAGTTGCCATTATTAATTATTCCGAAATCTACCAATTACAATTATTATCCGTGTAAGAGTTTATTGTCATATATTAAACATCTCATTTATTTCATATTGTTTATCTATCCTCAGATATTGAAATTCAAACAATATCTGATAGTTAATTTTGAAATTGAAAAGGAATGAGAGGAATGCAATATACGTTTTATGAAATATTTTTAGTGTGTACATATGGGAACAGAAAGATTGCGTAAAATATATGTGCTCTCTAAAACATGAGATAAGATAATTAAACCATACACTATAATATCTCCGCCACATGCAAAATCCGATCCGTCATGTTGGTCATATGCCCTCGTACATGTATGACTCGTAATGTTCAGTGGAACTCAAACTCTAATAGGATTGATTGATCGTATATTGTTTTACGTCCCTGCTCGAGATTTTTTCACTCATATGAACTATACATTGGCGATGTAACAAGTGTAAAACGGATCATAAGTCTCAAAACATAATTACAAAATCGCACAAAAGCGAATGTAGGATCAGTGCATGGAGGGTAAGCATCCTTTCTGACCGGTCACACCCGTCTGTGCCCGTAGTCGACACCAAAGTAAACGTGTACCCATTGCAAACTAGTACGAAAATGGCAAGCACATGACTTAGTGATAATTTGTAAATCGCAAACAAGGTAATTTTATTTTCCCCTCGGACTAGTGTCGCTTTTCATTGGTTATGGCGCACGTGACTGCGTCCAACATCTCTAGTAGGCAGCAATTCTATGTACGGCAATATGGCGGAATCGTAATCCAATCTTTAATCTAAAACTTGATCGTGTTTCGTTTTTATAACCTTATCCTGTCAGCGGCTCGTCTAAAATTTAAATTGGAGGTGACGGCCCTTTGCATGACGTCATGATGATGTTGTGTCGCATCTATAGTGTAAACAATGAGCAGCGAGATTATCAACCTCCGGATCGGGAGAAGACAGTAAAAAATTACAACAACAATAAAAACAATAAGGGCTACAAAGAGCTCATCAAAAGATCTATATTGAAGGAAATTTAAACAGTGAGAGCGACAACTTATTAGAGTTTGACACATCAAAATGGACGAAACGCGGGCAGTTTACATGAACTAGCGACGAGAGGCACAAGGTCAAAACAATGAACACAGTGAACGATGTCTTTATTCTTGACAGGATTATGCCTATCACAAAATATTACTTTTGAAGTGTTAATTAAATTTATATGGTAAGGTCTCTGTATCCTTTATTTACCGCGTAGGGGGTAGGGGTGCGCTCAATCTATGGGATAACTTTAGGTACAGACGTACCGCTGAGATTTTCACAAACACACATATCCTCATTATATATATCCATTATTTTTTGAAATCATACTCATTTATACTTCTGCTGTGAACATATAGCCTATTTCAACAACAACGTGACTTACAGATCTAGTTATTGCTGCCCATGCAAGTAGTGCATATTCAAATATTTCATGATTACAAATTTTATCGAGGATGAATTCCAACGGATAAGGTTATCTAATCTGTCTACCCATTGAATATAACAGATATAATAAGTGCATCCCATTGATATTTCTTACTCGTCAAAAAAGTAACCCTTCCAGCGATAGATCTGTTTGTACATGTATAACCAAAAATAAGCTAGACCCAACCGACAACCACCCCTCGGGGGAAGGGTGACTATATTCATATCTTCAATTGTCTTCAATCATGATCCTCGAGAAAATAAATCACTTATTAGGGTTGTTAACTGACTGTCCACGGCTTATGTTGGGTTGCTCAATCTCATAGACGGCTCGGCTTCGCCTCGCCGTCCATGATATTGATCAACCACCATATAGCCTAGACATGCCAGTAACAAACCAGATAAGTAATAATACGACGTAAGAATTTGCGAAATGATTACTTAAACGAGATTTGTTATCAACCCTGCAACATCAACTATTTGGTTAGTAGTTGGCCTCGCTTTAAAAAGTCCTCATACACATAGCATGTCTTGCGCTATCAAACTAACTGAAAGACTACACACCATAAGCAGGTGAGAGTGGTACATTACACATAGAAAATGAAAGTTGACGATTGTAAAGTCAAAGTCCATCAACGTTTATCATAATAATGTAATTGTCAGTCTGCCATTCTTAGAGTCGATTTAAGTAAATAATCCAATTATGAAGCAGATCTGTTCAATCTGTGGTGTCCTTATTTGACGAGTCGTCAGGATATATCAACATGGACATAATGTGAAAATTGATCGTTAATTTGATAAGAGCATCAATCTATAACTATATTGACCGCTGAAGGAACGGTAAGTTGTTGTGTTTTTTATTGCCTTAAACAGTTTTTGAACAAATTCTGCTCCGTATGAATATAGAATAGATAGTCTGCCAATAAGGGGCCAATTAGTGCCCATAGGAATCACCAAAGATTGTTGGAAGAACATGGTCGTTCCAAAGACTACATAAAGTATTATCTATAAGAAACCAAACAATGTCTTATACCTACTTCAGAGTGGTTACTAACAAAATATGTATTTTGTTTCCCAGCAACCAGAAACTGTATTTCCGGGGCCGCTGTGTTCAAAAAGCAATTATCAATTATCGAAAAAGCTTAAGATTTTTAATTTATCGTGAGAAAGATTAATTGTATAAAGTAAGGAGAAATCATACGTTTTGATGCAGTCAATTAAGAAAAATCTCGTGACTGAAGTTTTCAATAAAGTTCTTTAGATGTTTGTTCAGAATCCACATCTGAATTGACTTACACTTTTGGAATAATGTAGTGGAAAGTACCCGAAGTGACTCTTAACAGCTGTTTAGTGTTGCAGTTAGTTGTAAGCGATAGAAAGCTTGGTAGAGCACTAACTTGGAACGCCACGAGTCGTTCTTTTAAGGATTTTATAGCCATTTCGGAATCCAGTAAAGGTTAATGCGTAATCAATTGATCCTCGAATCTTCGGAATAAATAGAAAGGTGATTTTTGACACAATTTCATCTGTTAGTGCAGATTGCTTGGAGTATCATGGTAGGATTATCCAGATGGGAAAGTAAAACCCTTGTCATTGTTAAACAGACAATACGTATAAATAGAACTATACATAAATCAAAGCAGAATATTATATTGCTTTGTTCAGCTTGGAACGGTACAAGTAGATTTCACGTAGTCTCTATAAGGACTATCGTATATAGTAAGCGCAAAGATAACGAAAGTGTTTAACTCGTCGTAAGTCCCAAATAGGAATAGTCAAAGAACAAGAGTTGGGACAATCACAGGACCCCTTGACACACCAGAGGTGCATCCAGGTGCCTAGGAGAAGTAAGCATTCCCCTGTTGACCGCCAAAACCCCCGTTCCGTGAGCCCATAGTTTTGATTCAGAGTAAACAGAGCAATTCCGTAGTCAAGCATGTGGTGAGAAAGGCTTATACAATGCCGTAGAAACACGATCACGGCAGCATTTGAGCTAGGATGAGTATGTGATATCTGGTAAACTAAATGTGTTATAACGACCAAAACTTGTACGAAATGCTCGCTTTTAAACGTGACTGTTGAAACCCCTTGCAACAACAAACTTGTTTAAGTAGCTTGCCTCCGAGTTCAAATAACCTGACCATGACGCAAAAAGTAATATATCGAAATGTCGAATTAAGGCCAGTAGCTAGAGATTTCTTCTTATCATATAGAAAGCTTTTGAATAGAATCAGAAGCTTTATTCCAAAAAGAAATACATATACCCTCTTTTTGAACCGGGTGAAGACTAAAAGTGTTTGATTTATAATAAATAAATGTGACACAGATGTTAATATTTATAACTTCGGGTACCCAAACGTTTGAGCATTGCAGAGATGCTCATTGCCGTACAAATTATTTCGTCTTCAGTAGATGCCCAATCACGAATGTTGGAAATCCGAAACATGTAAATCATAAAACAAATTGTACAGCTAATAAATGGAGTGGCCAAAGACAGGGAGCCAAAATACATTAAACGGATCAGAGTTATGCCTGAGCGAGATATAATTCCTTTTCTATATTCAATGTGATATGTCCGATTTTTCAACTTTATACAGAAAGCTAAACAAACTTCCTGGGCTCTTAGACGACTCTCGGGTACTAATCAGGTCCCACCAGCGAGCATGGCCTCGTTCCAGGGATATAATGTTAAAATATGGTTAACCTATCTTTTTTTTGCACACAGAATGCGCAATATTAATTATGCAATAATTTCTTTTAATCTTAAACTCTTTTCTCTCAGAATCGATAAAGGTGCAGGATATGGAACAAAACCTCTAAAATTAGTCCAAGCGAAGATAAAATATAAGTTTTCAAAGCTTGCTGCTAATCAAAACAGATTTTCTTGTATCGTAGTCTTAATGCGTCAGAGCAGCATAGCGTAAGCGGTGGCGGCTGCTGTTGTGGGGGTAAGCTTGGGGCTGACTGGGTAGGGGAGCTGCTACCCGAGGAACTGCTTAGATTGCTGCGCCCCTGGTCTTAAATGAATAATCCCTGTGCCCCCTCCCCATACCCTTCCAGGATTTGGCAGGCGAGCCTACCAGTGGATTGCTAGAGCATTTGCAGGTACACCTTGGATCGCCTGGCACTAGTGTAGAAACTGCTGTCGACATGGAAGATTACTAGTATCCGGAGTGGAAAAGGCATATGAGTCCCTTATCTAACGGGAGCCGATGAGGTAGGAAACATAACCTCCGAGGCACACAGGATGGGTGTAGTTCTGAACCTTCGCCCTCATCCAGATTACCTATAACATTCCCAACCTAATGCGAATACTTGGGTTCTGATTAATTGCAAGTATGGACCCTGTGACACAGACGAGTAGCCTGCATAACCCATCCCCTTGTCGTTAAGCTTGCTGAGTACCCAAGTAGTTGTGTCGTTGGAAAAGAATGTATTGTGTTATAGCAACACTAATGCTGTACAGTCGACTATGCAGTACTGGGTACTAATTGTTACAAGAGAGTAATGTGTTTGCATTTTCCTAATTTTTGACCTTAATAATCATTTCTTTTTTAACCTGTTCTGAATGCAAGTCTTCAATTGACCATTTCTGTCTATTACATTGACAACGGTGGAATGGGTAACACCAGAGAAAAATTATTGACGTGGGTGAAAAGTAGAGGTATATGTTAACAATATTGTAGAAAAGTAAAAATAGATTCAAATATGCACTCCTTATCGTACAAAAAACTCTAGTTTAGTAGAACCAAATTAAAAAAAAATTTAAACCCTGCATGGAATCGAACCCTGCGAAGGGCAACGTCGCTAATCTAACTGACCTGTAACTCAGCTTAGGCATTTTAATCATAATTTGAAATTTAATTGAGATACATTCCGATAGTGGATATTTCATCCAATTGTTTGAAAGGCAAGTCAGCCATCTGAGGTATAGATAAAATCTACCTCAACTTTTTCCTTAGATTTCAATGGATTTTCAAAGATGGCCGCTATTGAATTTGATTATTTTTCTTCATAAATTGTATGTGTGTTGTAAAGGTATCCTATTCGAATATTGTTAAAAATAACAGTATCTGATTTTGGTAATATTGCTATTCCAAAATCGCCGTTTTCTTCCCCCCAATTTGGATTTTTTGTTGA
>CAJDSM010005018.1:0-17014 GCA_903981925.1 Ostrea lurida
TGTTCGTTATCTTTGCCTTTACATGGTAACTACAAACATAAGGTCCTAAGACCTTGTATATTTCGACAAAACAACTTTAGGTATAACCTGTACAAAGACAAACAGACATAGAAACAGTACAAAGCATAACAATAAAAGGTATGACACCACATACAAAAAGCATAAAATAAACAAACTACAAGCACGCATTATATTAAATAATTAAATTCATAGGTTAAGATAGGCAAAAACTATCTCGGTTTTAAAGTCATTTTATTAATTAAAAGGAAATACAAATTGTTTAATGTTTAATCAATAAGACTAATATACAATTACATTGGGAAGAAAGGGAAAAGAAATTAATAAATGTAAAACAGTCGGAACGGAATATAGGGCGAACGAGGTATAGGGCAAAAAGGGCGAACGGACTCATGTGCGAACAGGTAGATAGGGCGATCGAACCCGATACCGTTGACACTTTCACGTGATGCCTTCAAAGATCCACGAATGTTCAAATAATACATGTACATATTACTATTATTTAAAAAATATGACTCATTAAATATTTACTAGACTTTTCAATTTCTTATTTTAAAAATCAGTAAATATGGCGTTAGCATTTTAATCTTTTTTAAAAGATAAGTTTGTGTGCCCCTAAGTTGAGAAGCTAACTTCCTTAAAAATATTTTTCGACTCCCTTGTGACGTCATTGATCCCGTTTATCCACTATAAAGTTATTTGAAAGGGTATGTTTGACCAATGACCAGTATTCATATATGATATAGAATAGTACTATTGTGATATTTGAGCAAGCCAGCAGTACATATATATGTATATATATTATGCTATTCAATTTGAAATATCCACTAACTAGTTTTGCACTGTATGGAAATGTTATACATAAAGAATTAAGTTTTTCTTTGAATTTGCATGTTTCAACATATACATGTAAAATTAAGCAATCCACATGAAGGGTTACAAAGAGCCCCGTCCAATTTTAAAACACGATTCGATTAAACACGTGAGGATCCGGGTTAGAATAGGTCCTCAGCATCCCCTTGCGTGTCGTAAGAGGCGACTGAATGGGGCGGTCATTCGGATGAGACCGCAAAAACCGAGGCCCCGTGTCACAGCAGGTGTGGCACGATAAAGATTCCTCACTGCTCAAAGGCCCTGAGTGTCGAGCATAGGCCTAAATTTTGCAGCCCTTCACCGGCATTGGTGACGTCTCCATATGAGTGAAATATTCTCGGTGGGACGTAAAACAATAAATAATCAATAATAATCGATTAAACAAATATTCTAGTCATTAGTACTGCATTTTATTTTTTTTTTATTTTATCAAAAAGCTATATTCAAGATTAAGGCCGTAGTATCTCAGAATAAGACGAGCACATTCTAAGGGCCCTCTCTACACTGCACGCAAAAGAGCTAGTAATTGTAAGCAATTAGAGTTATCTGCCCTTAGATCTAAATTGAAATATCCAGTAATATTGTGGGTTTTACCAAATTCTTAATCAGTTCAAGCATTTGAAACATGTCAGTAGGTAAAAATAAGTTAACTGAACTCTTTATATTTTTATTTGCATGTTTTGTTTTCATTCCAATGAGCAATGGTGATTTCTTAATACATGTATTATCATCAATACTTCATTATCTTTGGACATTTTTCCTGGGGGTAAATGACCCGTACCATATATTAAAAACTACCTTAATTAACTTAATATTAACACTTTAATGTGAATTAATTTTCTCAGTGTCTAAAAAAAAAATTTCATAAGTGTATGGAGGGAACTTTTTTACAATTCTGAAGTCTTCGCCTTTGATATCTTTACAAATAGTACATGTAATAATAGGCCTGTGATATAAACACTGCGCGTATAAATACAAAACTACTTGATAAATATAGTGCGTCTCTTTTAACAGCTTAGAATTCTGACAGATCTGTAAATGGAATGTAATACACTTATAATTACATGAGGATATGAACTGCAAAGCTTAATGTGTTTCACAAATGAAATTTATGCCACGTGTACCTTTTCAGTGGCCCGGTACAATTAACTAATATTACTGATTTATTTGACAATCCACATTCACCAATCACAAACGCCACCAAA
The DNA here is from genome assembly GCA_903981925.1 of Ostrea lurida. Lineage (NCBI taxonomy): Eukaryota > Metazoa > Mollusca > Bivalvia > Ostreida > Ostreidae > Ostrea > Ostrea lurida. The sequence continues at coordinate 2,097 of CAJDSM010005018.1, forward strand.
GAGAAAGGATTTAACTGTGAGTTAGGATTTATATCCATTGATTTGTTTACAGCAATAAAATATGGAGACTGATAAATACTCATCTTTATTACTAGTTTTGCGTAGGAAGCATGTTCTTCACCAAGTATAGCATTACCTGTACTTTTTTGTAAACTACGAAAAACCATTGTGTGTGAAAATAGATTTGAAATAAGTGTATTATACCATGGCTTGTTTGTGTGATATACATTAATAATATTGTCAAAGTGGATATTAATTGCTTGATCATAAACACCCTGAGTGCAACCTGAATGGAGGAAGCGCTACTCATTCGTGCTATATTAATACAAGGATTCTTCACTTTGATACACAAGCCAGGCTATTCCGTCGTGAATCAGTTTACTTCTTGTCGTCTGAATAATGAAAGTATAACTATAAAATGACCGACGGGTTTATCGAATTATACTAAATCAAAAGATTCCATTTCTGTTAAAGAGCTTGGACTGTGATCAGTATGTGTTTCCCTGTAGTCTGTATCAGAAAGTCATAGTTAAGATGGAATTGATGAAAATGTGCATGGCGACCATATTCTTTCTTTTCTCTTTTATTTTGCTATATGCTTACTCTCTGACTGATGTGAAAGTAGGGGTTTTACTGATGACAAGCGCCGCGGAACCCTTTGATCTTCGTCGAGTAGGACCTGCTTTAGACATAGCGTTCAAGCTTTCAGAATCACGGTACGGAATACGTTTTACACCAACCTATCATAACTATACAGGATTTTGTCCCAAAGAGACAGTGATTGGACATCTTTCGGAACTTCACTATGTTTACAAAGTGAATGCAGTGATAGGACCTGCTTGTTCGGCTACCCTCGTGGCGGCAGGGAGACTCGCTCAATACCTAAATATTCCGATTGTCAGCGGAGTTGGGGATCTCATAATTCGAGATGTTCTGGACAAAGACATGTATACAACATTCACGAGGATGTCTTATAATTTGGGAAAATTGTCAAGTAAGATACTTACATGTAAATATATCCATACTTACATATAAGGAAAGTAACACTGAATTGATTGTGAGTCTTAATGGAGTTGAATATTTTTAAATTTTTATATCTAAATCAATAGTTAACATAGATACAATAGAACTTTTAAACACGTATGCCAAATGAAAGAAATGTGTGAAATATGATTTAATGGCTAAATATTTGATGGTTTCTATCTCATTTTGTAGCTGACATACTTTGAGCATCCTTTTTCAGCTACAGTAATCGCAAAACTAAGCATTATATGATTTCATGTGAACCGATTTTATTGTATGCATAAATACGAATACAATTTTGAAAAACGAACTTTAGAACCATAAGAGTACATTATACATTTACAATGCCTTTCTTACGTCGTACACATTTAATGAGAAAAAGTTTTAGCATGATTTTCAATCTCAATGATCACAACATATAGTATCATATATGTATCTTCGAAAATATGCATAATTAATGCCCTACAAAATAATTTACGAGGGAGGGGGGTGTTTGTTACTCTATCAATTTATTTTTTTAATTAATTTTCTTGTATTATTTTTTCGAACTGCGATTTTTTATTCTAATCTGACAGAATTGTTTCAAATGTGATCAACAGATTGAAAATTTAGATGATATTTAAAATGTTGTTGACTTTGATACAAAAGCAAATTTATAAAAGATTTAGTAAAGACTAGTTAGAAAATTTCAAATCTTGATGCGGAATGTGAAAATATCTCAATTGAAGTCAAAAGTGTTCGATAAAATAGGTGTCTATATACTTAAGAGTGATGTCATGTGATCCTAAAAATGTCAACCTTGTTGAAAGTATGAACTGCTAAATTTTTGAAATATATTATTTGAATATATATACAAATAGATCAGTAGGTATCCAACAAATTTCACGTTTCATTTTTATATTATTTTTATCGATTTATTCCCAACTTTCTTTGCTAGACACGTTATGAGATCGAAATAGATTAGAGCTGCTTTCTCAGTTTCAGGTTTCCCAAGGATCTCGCGTTCTGGCGTGTAAGTGATATTGTTTCGACAAAACTGTGAATCATGGCTTTCCCATTATTATACCAATTATTGCATAAGTTGTAAACTGGTGACACAAAGTCTCAGAAAGTATCCCCATTAAGAAAAACAAACGTGTTTCAATCAATAAAGCATGAATTCATTTGGAGTACTAGTTACATGTATTATGTGTACTTCATTCCTGTGAATGTTCTCGAAAATGACAGTCATAGATAATGTGAATGAACTTTTTATCTTTAAAAAATGGAAGAAATGGGTATCACTATTTCAAACAAATAATCCATTTTATTGGGTATTGTTGATTTTCTTTTCCAATTATATATGTTTATTACAACATTAGGTAGCTATGTGTATTGCTATCTAGAAATCAATTTCATTTTACAGTGTTGACAATATGTGGCGAAAATGGAGATCCAATAATGAATAGGTTATTAATGAATTACCCTTGATAATAGAAATATTCATATCTTCCTAAATTGTTCCTCTTAACTCATGAAAATACCGACATTCCATAATTATCTATTGATTTTCCCCCATGCTATGTAGACGTCGCCTATTCATAAATGTGCTATATTGACACGTTGTACATTAAATTCAAAAACAAATAATTAGTTTGTGTGTGTGGAAAGAATAGTCATAAATAAGTGTTGACTTTTGCTTTTCAAAGTCATAGCCAACCCGCTTTAATTCTAAGTATGCTTCGGTATGGGTTTGATTAATAATATTTTGGTAAATGCATGGAAAGACAAAGATAACGAACAGTGACCGATCTCATAAGTTCCAAACAAAATACAAAACACGGACCCTTGAATACAACAGAGGTGGGATCAGATGCGTAGGAGGAGTAAGCATCCCTTGTCGACCGGTCACACCCGCCGTGGGCTCCTTGTCTTGAACATGTAAACGGGGTTATCTGTAGTAAAAATTAGTGTAAAAAGAACGGCCCAACAATTCCAATGGCAGGTTGCATAATCAAACTAGATCGTTACATGTACATATATAATGACCACAGAATTTGCGAAATGCTTAAATTAAACGTAACTATTGAAAATCCTGCAACAAGAACTTGTTCGCCAGTAGCCTGTCTCTATATAAAGAAATGCTCATACGCAGACCAAGCTCTTGCGTATCCAATCAGTTGAAAAATATAAACACCAATGGACAGTTGCTACAGATGTATGGAAAATTGACGATGAAGAAGCTGAAATCAGCTCGTTTGTTATAAAGTTAAAATGTCAGTTTGTCGTTAATGACTCTGTTCAGAAAGACTGTGGTGTCCATCATTTTGAGTTCAGTGGGATATTTAGTGTCAATCTAGTAAACATTTTTTTTTCGGACTCCGGAAGTGCAACGCTTTTAAGACCATAACAGTTAAACACTTCCCTTTCAATTTTCGTAAAACGAAGTAACAATCAATTTGACAGCAGAAAAATATCGATAATATTAAGTGTTTGGAAATCCCGGAGTTACGAAATGCATTTCATCGTGACTTCGCGTGCATATATTTTTTTTTAAATAGATAGTAATAACGCATGTGTATAAAGCGATCCTGAGGTCGATGAATAAGGGCAATCGTTCACTTACGACAAGCTATTAGCTGCAACCTGATTAACTAAATAAACGTCAATGTAAATATGTACAACACTTTGGATATTTGCTTCCGCAAATTTCCCAAGAGAAAGACAATCGGGGGACATTCGTCATCTTCACATTCCCAACTTCGAAATGCAATAGTTGTTGGCCCATCATCGTCACCATCATCATCATCATCAATTCTCTCTCCATTTGGAGAACTGAGCCATGGGTAATTCTTCTTTATTCTGTTTTGTGTTTTGAATTTCCCGCCGACTTCATCTCATGACGTAAATCATAGTTGTTTTCATTCTAAGTCCACAGTTCTTCCTTGCTTTCTACATCCTGCGGGTGTCCAGTATAGGGCTATTCTAGCATGGTTAATATCTATCATCCTTAGGATATGTCCTATTCATTTCCATCTTGTTTTTATGATCTTACTCATCCTTGCCATGTTAGTTAATTAATTCATGATTTCATTTGGAATCAGGCCAGTGCATCATCAATATCATTTTCATATACTTGTGCAAGAAGGTGTCCGGTAGATTTTCCATCTCGTATGGTAACCTTCTTCCAGGTTTCCGCGCCATATACAAATAGAGATATGACATTAAATTTAAAGATCTGTTTTACCATATCTTGGACAGTCTATTGATGGCTGCTCTGACATGATCCAGTCTCCTCGTCTGTCCTTCCTTCTTTGCCTACAGTTACACCAAGGTATACACCGGTGTCAACTTTCTCTGTCGCCCTTCCACTTTTATTTCGTGGTTGTATTTGTTATTCTTCAATCTCAATTGCCTTTGTTTTCACTGAGTTATCATTTCATCCTATTGATTTCAATGCAACATATCTTATGTGGGATTACTGCGTGACATGTAATATCATCTCCACTATATAGATCATCTGAATACTAGATATCACATTCCATCAGATACCGTATTTATCACCTTGTTCATGAACCAGAATGATTAATAGTGTTGTTGATTTATATTACTTTGATCGTGGTGATTAGTTTTTTTGGTGGCATTTCATTCTGGTTTCAAATTTCCCATGTTTCACAATGGACATTGGGAAAGGAATTTACATGTAACGAATATCAGGTATAGATCTGGCCTGTTTTACTACTAATTAAACTACTAACAGCTATCAAAGAGTCACTTCAGAGATATTGTTCCATTAAATGTTTCAGAAGTGGTGTCATTCAGATGTGAATTATCAAAGACTTTAAAGAGCTTTTGGAAAACTTAAAGTCAGAAGAATTTTCTTAAATTGACTACATCAAAACGTATGATTTCTCCGCACTTTATATAATAATTCCTCGCGATATATTAAAATCTAGGCTCAAAATGCTAGCTTTCAGATAATAGATAATTGCTTTTTGAACAAAAAAAAAGGCACCCGAATAATACGAATCTGGTCGTTGGAAAACAAATACATTTTTTGTAAAAAAAATGGGCGAAGTAAACAATGTGTATTAAACGTAATCATAGTCCAAAAAATATAATACAAAATCGAGTGTTAGGCAACACGGACCTCCGACAAAAGCGAGGCAGGATCAGTCTATGGGAGGAGTAAGCATCCTCCGCTGCCCTACACTGACCTTTGTCATATTTTTTGTGTTGTTTGGTTGGGGTTTTTTTGGGTGGGGGGTGGGTGGGTGGATTGATGATACACTCGACTTTATATATTTATGATTACGTTTAATACCTTGTTAAATTTGCCAATTTATATGGACTCCAATGGCAGACTAACAACTACATTATATGACAAGCGTAATGACTTTGACTTTGCAATCGTCAATCGTCCTATTCTATGTAGTAATATACCACTATCACCTGCTTCTGGTGTATATATGTCCCAGTTGATTCGATACGCAAGAGCATGCTATGTGTATAGGGACTTTTTAAAGGGACATGGACACGTTTTGAGCTAAATTTTATATTTGCATTTTAAATGTTTAAAATGCTTAACAAAGTTATTTCTAATGGTCAGCAAAAATTGAATATCGGTTGTTGAGTTACATGTACAAGATAGATACAACGCTCATAACTCTTTGGTTTGTAAATAAAGCTCGTGCCTTGTTTATGTTTACGTAAAGGTTGCTTCACAGAAAATATCATGTTTAAAACAAAATGTGATGCGAGAAACACTATACTGTTTAATTGTTTTCAGAATGAACTTGTAATTTGAAAACAAAATCTGCTTTAAACGGAACGTATACTAGCATATTCAATATAGGTAATAAAAGCATGACACGGGCTTTGTTTATATTGCGAAGTGCTGTATCTCACTTGAAACTCAACAAATGACGATGACATTTTTGCTGACCATTGGAGATACATGTACCTTAAGTGAGCATTGTAAACATTAAATATGTAAATCTAAAATTTGAATATTTTAGCTCAAAACGTTTCTATGCCCCTTTGAAGCGAGGCCAACTACTAACAAAAAGTTGTTGCTGGGCTAAATAACGAATATCGTTTAAAGTCATCGTTTCGCAAATTCTACGACCGCTAAAATGACCTTGTTTCCGATTACAAATTATCACCAAGTGAGATGTTGACTGATTTGTTTCATACCCTTTGTTAGATTGTCATTTTCATACTAGATTTGATGACGGGTAATCCCGTTTACCTTATTTCGACTAAGGATTCACGGAGGGTTTGAACGGTCAGCAGAGGATGCTTACTCCTCCATGGCACCTGATCCTACCTTCGATTTTGTTGGAGGTCAGTGTTGTCCTACACTCGACTTTGTATATGTTTTGGGGGAATTATGATTACGTTTAATACAATGTTAACTTCGCCACTTTATATTATAAAACTTTTACGCAAACTCGTACAAACTCGTACTCTTTGCCAGCATATTTGTCTATGCGCAGCCATATTTGTCTTGAGTTTGACTCTGATCAAGCTCTGCTGCGTGCTCAACAGTTGTGAACATGTTCCCCATTTGAGTATGACAATGATTTTTATCAAAGTTTTAACGATTTAGAGCTCGGAGTTTGAGCTAGAGTATAAAGGCGTGCTTAAAACAGTTCTATAAATCCACTCTACTACAGGGCCTGATGAAAATATTTATTTCTGGGGTTTTCCTGATATTAGTCCTTTCCTGAGCATAACACTGTTTTTGCAATTTACAGCATTAAGATTCTAAGTTTTTTTTTCTTTACACAACGTATTAGTGAAATCAAGCACACTTTTCATATCACCAGGGGTTTTCCCCCGCTTTTTGTGCCTCTCCTAATAACCCTTCTTTCCTTTTCCCATTGTTTCGTCTTTGTCAATTAATATTCTTAGGTAGTCATTTTGTTTTTACTTTAGCTCTTACCACTTATCTATTCCTAATGATTTCTATTTCTTTCAATGCGTTTTCATTTGCAAATCTTGTTTTGTGTTCTGTTTAAGACTTGCGAGATTGATCACTGTTCGGTATCTTCGCCTTTATATCTATCACTAAAATGGTCTAGTAAATGATGATATTCCCTCCATTCAAATCCACTAACAACGTCTACTAGTATTTCAGTATCAAACTGGAAGTGAATTAATTAATGATGAAACGTTGTGTATCTAATAAGAAGTACAGACGTTTGAATTGTTTTATATTTATTTCTACCTTCCTCTTTTTCAGATTCTATGGTGGAAATCCTGAAAGAGTATTCATGGTCTCATCTTGCCATCCTATATGACCAGGATTACGTGTTTTTTAATTTAGCGGGAGGTCAGTTGGCAATTGACCTTAAGGGAATAGAAAGCTTACCTCGACCTGTGGACATTCCGTTTTCTGCCACAAAACTCAAAGACCCTGGGACTTTACTTTTGGAAGCTAGTCAACATGCTAGATGTAAGTATGAGACCAACATGTATCTGATGAAATTACGTCACACTAAATATCGTATTTATTTATTTATTTTATTTCATTAATTTATTATTTATGAAATGCAAATGACTGTTTACCACATTAAAGCCTTGCAACATAAATTTCATGCATACTTTTAAAATTAAACATTTCAGCTGTTTCAAATTTTCATAATTCCACGTAAATATTTTGATGGTTCTTCGTAAATCTCAACCATCTTCGTATGCAACGAAACAAACTCCCGAGTCAATCGTTCCAGCTCCGTAATTCACTACTGCAATGTACCATAAAAGCATGTCTCTTTGTATTCAAACGTTGAGTTACAAATTTATAGAATTTGAATTGAAATATACCTACATATATCATATGTTTGTAAGTTTAGATTTAAGGTCCTGCAACCATTAGATTTTCTCTTTAAAGTTGACTTTCAAATGTCAACAACTCAATCATATGTCCCGAGAGACAACGAATGGTATCATACATACAACTAGCAAAGAGAGAGAGAGAGAGAAGAGAGAAGGGAGAGGGAGAGAAGAGAGAGAGAAGAAGAGAGAGAGAGATGAGAGAGAGAGAGAGAGAGAGAGACGAGAGAGAGAGAGAGAGAGGATAATACGGGTCTGTAGTGTCAGATTGATAGTTGAGGAAATCCATGTTGACTAGTTAGAGAATAAGAAAACGCATTCAATTCAGTCTTGTTGGTAGATAAAATACCGAATTAGTTCCTGCAAATGGCTACGTGGTTGTCTATTGTACACTGTTGAAATGGTCGAGTGGCACCCCGATTTAACAGCACAAAATCTGACACGTTTGATTTTTTCCCTCCCAAAATACCGAAATAGTTTGAGTTTATAAACTCTTAACGAATTATATGAGCACCCATCCTTACCCGATAATTTGTCAAACTTCGATAGTTTAGGACAGAACCGTCATAATCGAAATTAAGTAGTGATTAAATATATTTAAGGTTTTGACAGGACAGGCATACGTAATTGTGTAGATCGTAAATACCCGTGCTCACGGAAATATTTTTTTTTACATCGAATTGTTGTTGAGAAATTAGTAACAATAAACTGAGGAGGCAAATAATCAATTCATTACATGGAAATTGTGATACCAGAGATATGGAGATCGTAAATACCCGTACTGAAGGAAATCATTTTTTCCATCGAATAGTTGTAGAGATATGAGTAACAATAAATCAAGGAGGCAAATAGTCAATTCATTACATTGCCGGTTGAATTATTTCTACTGCTTGTTTTCAATAAAATTTCTATCTACCGCTGATTCAATAATAATTAGGAAATACAATTCAAATAAATAGCAGGCAACAAATGCAGATCGAAGAATAAAATTTATCAGAACGAATTGGACAGTTGTATGTGCCCACCGACCTTTCAATTTTAACGTGGAACGTTCATACGGGTATTACTAGGTTTCGATGGGCAGACCAAGGCAAAACGCCGGTTTCAAGATATGAGTTCTGTGTAGGAGGTGCATTTAGTGGAACATTGAATGCCAAAGTGGGACAGAGTGGATCTACAGTCAATGGAGAAGATGATTGAATGTATTAAAAGCGGTTTCACTTTATATATGTAAATATTGAAAATACAAAACACTAGCGAAAGAAATATCTTTACGAATGTGGAAGCATACGAACAATGTCAATTTTGCAAGTGATGTCCTGGAAATGATACTTCTGACCAACGAAATGATAAGGTTTTAAAATAAGAATTCCATGTAATCAATTTAATACTCCTTAAATACTTATTAAAATCACATACTTGGTTTGTATATCAATCAAGGTCGGGTGATGAGAATGCGTCTTAAAAACTTACCGAGTGCATTCACTTAATATTTGTCCCACTCTCGCATGTAAACATATTGTTTCGCGCCTTTCTATGTACGAAAATTCTTCCATAAGGGGAATACGTCATACGCATCTCGAAGGCACGAAGAAAATACACATTTTTTTTCTTCAAAGTACTAGTACATATATAATATATTTTGAAATAAAGTTGTTCAATATGTAACGGTGTATTAGTTAGTAATTACTATGCATATAACACACAATCCTCTGATGGACTTGTTTTTATATTCTATAAGGAGAATTTGTTAACAGACTTATGGGATAAACAAAAAACTTCGCCGTGTCCTTCAACCTTATCATATAGGTAATATAGATGATGTGCTATCAATTAACAATCATATCATTTCCAATTATGTCCATCCATTTGAATTATATCTCGCACGAACTCGATATAAAGGACCAACAAAATCTGACCAGATTCTGCTTCATATTTGGATATTTTACTTAACATTGACTCTAATGGCAGAACTGACAACTCATTATATGAAAGCGTGATGACTAACTTTGTAATCGTCAACTTTCCCTTTCTATGTAGTAATATAGGTACCAACCATCACCTGCTTATGGTGTGTATATCTCGCAGTTAATTCGATACGCAAGAGCATGCTATGTGTTGCGGATTTTTTAAGCGAGGCCAACTACTAACAAAAAGTTGAAGTTGCAGGGCATTATAACGAATCCTTTTAAATGTCACATTTCGCAAATTTACGGTCGCTATATGATCCTTGTTTGCGATTACATTTAGTATCACTAGTATAATGTTGTACTGATTTGTTTTCATACCCTTTGTTAGATGGACCATTTTCCTACTAGATTTGACTACGGTAATCCCGTTTGCTTTAATTTCGACTACGGGCTACGGCGGGTGTGATCGGTCGCAGAGGATGCTTACTCCTCCATCGGCACCTGATCTGCCTTCGCTTTGTGTCTGAGGTCCGTGTGCTCTGCATCTGCGATTTTGTATGTTTTTTTTGGTATATGATTACGTATCAACACGATGTTACCCTTCGCCTATTTGTATACATTACCTACCTACAGACACAAGAAAAAAGGGTGCGCTTCTGAAATTATTTTTGGCTGAGAAAATAATAACTATTTTGCCTACAAACCGAACCTCGTGATAAATGTATGTGACGTTGTCAAACCTCGGTTTTAAGTCAACGATCATTTCAGATGGCTGTCAGCCGAACTTTACTCAATTTTCTTTTTGTCAATTTTCTGTAACATCATGGATCTTCAAACTCATCGACTGTTGGATATTGAACAAAACTTCGTCTATTTGATATCTGATATGTTAAATTTTGCCCATATATGGGGTCGAAAATGACGAATTTTCTGGCCGGATTTTCTTTCCTTAATCTTTGCGCTCTATAATAGGGTTCATATTGAACGAAAGCGATTATTTCTTTTGAAAATTGGATGTTTTCTGAGAAAAACTCAGTTTTTTAGCATTGTTCTACGAGCTGTATTCTATAAAAAAATGATCACGGTAACATTATATGCACAATGAAGGTATTCTTCCGTTAGCGAGGAATCTACATGTCTTTACTAGTATGTTTATTGATCTGATGAGGATACTGAGAAGAAATCTTATTCCGCGCTTCTGTCAGGAAAATATATTAAAAAAACTGTTAGAAATATACTCGCTGTAGTTAAGCATACCCACCACCCCCACCTCCCTCCCCCAATAAAACATACGGTGCAATATTCCCAACCTTAATTTCGGTGGCTGCTTGTACAATGGAAGAATATTAGTGAGATAGCTTGGAATCAAAGCCACTATATGAATCATGGCTCAACTTCTGACAAGTTAGGGTATACCACACTAAAGTGATGACAAGCAAATCAAGCCAAAATGATTGTTCAAGAAGATATCGTTATCTATCGAATGTTTTTAACTTTTCTCTTGATTATTCAAATAGTAGAAAGGGTAACTAAACAGGATAACTGTCGAGTACATTCCGAATTAACCGAATATTGTTTGTATTTGACCAATCTATCAATTGATCTAGGCTTATTTCAGCTTCATATTAAAAGTTACTTGTTCATTACTTTCATTATGGATTGATATTCATGCGTTGACAATTCTTTTCAATTTGGTATGAGGCATCTTGTGGGAACAGAGATATAAATTATGGTAATTTTTCAAGATCTTACATCCCAATGGCTTATTGCATAAATGGAGATAGTTCTTCTCTGCTGCGTAGCAGTGCATATCTGTAAGAAAATTCTAAGTATTGATAGTAATGGTAATGCAGGAATTTCATAAACCCTGCCGGGACAGGGTTTTTACCACCGAGGGTGGCGGTCAAACTTTGTGTCCCCTGAACTGTCAGCACTTCATTTTTATGTTCATGACGAATGCAGAATTTGTTCAAAAAACTGTTTACGGTATATAAATCAAGAAACTTGCCGTGTCCTTCAAACCGTTACATATATGATATATACGATGATCTTGTTTTTTTTCAATTAACAATTCATAATATTCCATAATTATGTCCATCTTGATATATCCTGAAGAACTCGAAATAAAGGACACTCAACAGAATCTTAACAAATCTGCTTCATATTTGGATATTTTACTTAAATATTGACTCTAATGGAGATGCTCATACAACTACACTATATGATTAAGCGTGATGTCTTTGAATTTGCACAGTCCAGTCTTTCCTTTTCTATGTTGTAATTGTAGCCACTAATCGTGCCTGTTTTTATGGTGTGTACTGTCTCCCAGTTTGATTCGATATCGGCAAAGAGCATGATGTTGCAGGGTTATAACGAATCTCAAGTGTTAAAGTATCAATTTCGCCAAATTCTAGAACGGGTCGCTATAATGACCTTGTGAGTGCGATTAACAATTTTCAACTAAGTCTAGTGTTGACTGATTTGTTCCATACTCTTGTTAGACTGTCATTTTTTTACTAGTTTGACGACGGGTAACACGCCGTTTACTTTGTTCCGATAGCGGGCTTAACAGGCGGGTGTGACAGTCAGCAGAAGATGCTTAACTCCTCCCATGGCATCTGATCTGCCTTCGCTTCTGTCGGAGGTCCAATGTTGTCCTATCTACTCGTTTTGTATAATATTGTTTAGGACGCAATGATTACGTTTATAATTGTTTTACTTCGCCATTTATATACTAAGTATTTCATAATGTTTTATAGCGTAAAGCATTTCAGAAATAACGTATTTCTATTATAATGCTGTCAACATGAAAATGGGAACGGGCAAGATTTTTTTTAATCTATTGATAAATGACAGTTTTTTTGTTATAGAATTTTTTTTGATAAGTGATAAATAACTACTTTTCCACTGGCTACATCTTTGGTTGTTAAATAACTCATGCTTCCCTAAGCGTGTTAATCTATATTTAGGGTGAGAAAGCGGAATGTCCGCCGGCGCATTATTCATAGAAAATGTAACATAGAAAATGGTTGGGTAAATATAACGTGCGGAGCCATTGTCGAAACCCTCGGTCGGTTGCATTTAATTTTACCTCCCGTAGGGACACATACGCATAACTAATTAAAATGGGCATGACTTCTGGACCCTGGTTAGGACCATTGGGTAATCGCCGTATTTCGAAACTTCAGAAATCATTAGTATGCGGGCGCCCATGAACAGTATATCGCTATGTTTTGAACTATGAAAAATTTATCGGTTCCTCTGTGGTAAGCTTCCGCTTTACCCGTAGAGTTGATCAAAATGCCTAACATTCAAAACAACAATTTAATTTGATCCTGTATTATTAAAACGTGGCAGATCTATGAGTGCTGACTTGCGATATAGACTCGCACGCAGTAGTAAATCCCTTGATCCAGTAGCAATCATTCTTTCTGTCTCTCCCACCTATCCTTTGCGCACAAACTCATTATATATATGTTTCCATAGCCATATTAATCCCGTTGTTCACCAATAACACTGATTTGACTACGGACTGTTCCGTTACCTGATCAAGGACTATGGGCTCACGGCGGGTTGTGACCGGTAACGGGGATGCTTACTCCTCCTAGGCACCTGATCCCACCTCTGGTGTGTCAGGGTCCCGTGATCTTGCCACTCTTGTTTTTTATGATTCTAATTTGGAACTTCACGAAGATTGATACTGTTCGTCTATCTTCTGCCTTTAACATATACTCTCTCAGGCTTCCATAATGCAGTAAAGTTTGTAATGGTCCAACTTCAAACATTGTATCCTCGCTTCAATTATAAAACTTGTGTTTCTATGTTCTGAATACTTTAGAAAGGGCTTTTTCATTGGATTGAATATACGCAAATACGCCCAATGGGATTTGCGAACAATCACTTTAAAAGAAGCCGAAACATCACCACCTTCCAGCAAAAATATCGGTTTTCAATATGCCCAAATCGTGTTATTTCCGACACAAAGTAACCGGGTCAAGTAGGTCTTAAAAACGCACATTTTGGAATGGGTCCAATAATATTCATTCTCAAGCGATACTTACTATCTCAGGTGACAGATAGGCCTGGTGGGCCTCTATGTTTATTTATGAACGCAAAAGTAGTCAATATGTCGTTACATTTGTTGTTTGTATTGGTCTGCTATGAAAGATGAATATAAAAACCGCTAAGGAGCATAAATTGCGAAAAGATGATTAAGATGATTAATTTTTTGCTCCGAAATGTTGATTTGTTGCACAAACATGGCAGACCTCCATGCAATGATTCATTCTCATGATTTCCTAATCATTTCTATCTTCAAAATCAATATGTTTATTTGGGTGATGGGAGGACATGATTGATTCCTTTTTCTTGCTTCTGTTTCAAATCTCTGTTTCGTAGATTAGTTAAAAGGAGTTGGTACATTTCCATGCTCATCACAATAAAGTTAAATCCTAGTTTGCATGCAGTGCGTAGATTTTCAATTTTCGATATTGTTTTTCTTAATTTCAACTTCAAGGGCCAAGTCTTCTCTAGCAGCAAAAGAATATAAAACAGAATAGAAATACAAAATATAGTATTACTTTCTATTTGTTGTTTAGCTCTTTTCAGTACTCTCGGTACTTTGATTAAAGTATCAAATTATATTTCCCATTCACAGTCTTTGTTATATTCTGTTCCGCGGACCTCCTGAGACATTTTCTGTACCGCGCCGACCAGTTAGGAATGACCAATGGTGGCTTTGTTTTCCTGGCAATGGAATTATTTCCCTCTGATTGGCTGGGACATTACATGCTGTTCTACAGAGGTAAGAAGAAAACAGCTTTGTTCAGTATTTTTTATTCATAATACCGATAAGACTACACGTTAACACAGAATAACAACAACCAATGAAAGATATTTAAGAGAGTCACTTATAATATTTATCAGGAGATTACATGGATACTGCAGTCACGAAGGCCTATCAATCTCTCCTGCTTTTGACTATCCGTCAGCCAGACAATGTAGAGTACCTAAAGTTTGCTGATGACGTCAAACATAGAAGCAGACGAGATTATGGCTATGAATTTGGACATGACGAGGTCAGTTGGTTTTGATAATTAAAAGAATGCATCTTTTTTTAGGAATCACCAAGTTCCACAAGTCTTGTACAAATCAGAATTTAGGAGACCA
>CAJDSM010005027.1:0-11225 GCA_903981925.1 Ostrea lurida
CCCATGGAGAGTGGATGTTCTCTATTGATTTGAAAGGTCAAAGTCACTTTCGACTTGCCAAAAATCTTGTGAACAAGATAGAAGACACGGCATTCATCGGAGAATCATCAAACCTTTCACAAATGTTATCCATGGAGAGGGTAAACCCTTTTGATTTTCAAGGTCACTATTGGCTATTGTTTAAAAATCTTGTGTTGCGAGGGGATGCTACGCTTGCGTTGCCTTGTTATTAATTACTATGGTGAAAAAGACTAATGATTACCAACAAACCCTGAAATTTCAACCCCAGAATGAAATAAAATTTGTTGATGCTGAACCTTTTTGTTATATTTACATGTACATGTATATCATTGTTAAAAGTTTTGAAGAAATGTTAATAAATTCATTCATATCACTGTTACTACGGTAACCGTAGATTAGGATACCGGTATGTTTTCTTTGAAACTAGTGGATATGGCGATAATGTACGCTATCACACTCTACTGCTAAAAGACATGCACATCTTGTAAAAACAATCTAACTATGAAGGTGTATAACATTTAACACTCCAAATAAAGTCAATATAAGCGGAAAGTAAAGAAAAGGGAGAGAGCGGGGAAACGAGGTCAACTCAGGAGACAAAACAAAAAAACTGATTAATTGTTGAACCCTCAGCACAAACGACATACAACAAATAAAAAAAAAAGGACAGCATGCATTCCCCTCGGGACCTCACCAATAGACTTAGTAACATAATGTTATAGGGAGACGGGTAGTACTATCACGATTTTCAATCGCTTAAAAAAATCGGATATCAAGAGATATTGATTTATTTCTTCGCACTCGAGGATAGATTTAGTCGTTCAAATCCTTCAAGAAAATAACAAATTCGGACCTTTCAAACCATAACCGTCTTTCTAAAAAGACCTTGAAACTTGTTTTTCACATATCTGTTCTTCAGCAAAGAATAAATTTAAAGGACTCCATATAGAAATCCCTTTCAAAAATTGGAAATACAACATACAATATGTTTTCTCATATGATAGTGTTTAAATAGTAAATGTTAATTGACCACAATAAAAATACATTTTACTTATGAAAATAACCCATCTAGGTCACAAGCTGTTTTGTAACATATCATCTCTGCCACTTCCGTCGAAAAACCCACGGTCCTACGTCTGCACTCTCTCTTTCTACCTCCCGTGGGGCCAACAAACAGACGATCAGTTTCGCATGAACTCGATTATAAAATGTATGACATTACGAGTGACCTGTTGAGGACCAAGTTGGGTATTTTCCGGAATATCAAAACAGTCAAGTAGTTACATGCGGCGCGCCTGTTGAAATATGTACTTTATATGATTAAGTTCCGGCGCTTCGGAATATGGCAAGCTTAACATACCCATATAATATAGCCAGATATGACTATGGAGTACTCTCAGTGTTCTCGTTCATTCACTCAAATTAACATACCCATAATATAATGAGATAAAAAAGTGTGAGACATTACGAGTAGGGCTGAACATGTAGAACTTGTAGCTGTATTAGTAGACTGCGTACGCAGTGGTACACGCTTGTAGCATAGGCTTTCCTTCCCGGATCTTCACAGGCAAAAAACACATCTGCTTCGCTTCGATATACGCTAAAGCTTTTGAAGCTAGTGCAACTTAACTTAATGAATATTTTTATGGCCGTGTACACTTTAAGAAGAGGGCTTTTTATTGGTCTGATTATTGCAAACGGGGAAATAGGTTAATGTGTGATCCAATCACAATTAAGGAAGCAAGAAGCGAGTACACCTTTCAGCAAAAAAATATCGTGTTGTTGTCCCACGGAGGTGGAAAGAAGAAAGGTTGCGAACCGTACAAGTGGGTTTCCGACGAAACTGAGGAGGCTAACGTCTTTGAAAAGGTGAAACAACTTGCAGTGTTGGCAGACGATCCCCTGATCATATGCTTGTACCGATAATAAAATGAGTGATGTTCCAAAGATAAGAAAGACAGAAATACATGAAAAACAAGCAACATTCCGCTACATGCAAATTACTGAAATCATTGTTCATAGAAACTGCAAAACCGCGCACATTGTATCCCACATCACCACCGCCAGAGAACTGAAATGACGACTGACTACATTTTAGATCCAAACTTGATACAAAAACACAGCTGTGAAAGCACACGTATATGTGAGCACTTGAAGTTCCACGACCGCCAATCCACGGAGGCATGGACACTTCCTGGAGATGGCGGTGGTAATGGTGGGGAAAAAAGACTAAGATGCACCAATGACACTAGGAGTTGGTTGACTTAGCATTGTGTGAGAATGAAACGCTGCACACCCCCCACCCCCCCACCACCATTAAAATTGAAAATACTAACACACTTTTTCAGCTTCCCGGAGGCTTTTTCGTTCCGCTGGACCACCTACCAGAGCAGTGGTTATCCGCGTGGGCCTAAAAGGTTGGTCCCAGACCCCGCCTTCGTTGTTGTGCACCTTTCCAATGGGAATTCCCTGGGCAATGACTGTTCCGGATATAAATCGTCTTAAATTTTTTTTCTCTTTTAAGGAGTAATCTTTTTTTGGCATGTCATATTCACAGGAACTATTTTCTAGAATCGGCTCCGCTAATTATTAGGGACTGTTTGTTCGGGCTTGGAGGTAAGCGAAAGGTTAATATTGTTGAAAAATGTCAAGGCCCCTAAAATAGGCGCGATAAAGGATTCCTCCATGGTATTACTTGGTTGGAATATGATTAATCAGAGACCATACTCTGGTTGCTTTAAATCTGTTATTCCATCGTCATTAGCCAAAAAATCGGAAGGGGAGAGAGGGCTAATTGTAGCTTTTGATCATGACTCAAAGTGAAATATGTCGTTTAGTTATGTATAGAACAATCAATGTAAACACAAGCCCTGTCCCAAAAACGGACTTTGAAACATTTAGGTTTTGCCACACGAAAATCCAATCCTTGACAATGACAATCTTTCTATGTTTGATATCTGGTATTGGCATATACATTCTGCGAGTTAATTATTGAGCTTCACAGCGACTCGTTTTTCACTTCGATACATAGCTTAAACAGATCATTAGGATAATATTTTCACCGACACCCAAAAATACAATCTTTTTTGTTTTGAACTTTTAGGTTTTTCCCTCCGAAACATATTTTATAAGTCTGCGAAGAAATTATTTTTCTCTTCTCAGGTGTTAGGTTGAAGTTTCAAAACCCCTCAGTGCCAGTTGGAATTCTATTCACATGCCAACTGCCTCTGCAACATGGACGCCGTGATTCTCACTTCTAATGACCGAACGTGTCGAAGGTGAAGCACTTAAGGTTCACGAAACAAGCTCGAAAACTACAACGACCCTCTCGTTTACCAAATAGCGAAGAGGCTCTATCCAATTGATATACTGCAACCGGCAAATGAAGCGAAATGAATTAATCAAAGAAAATATCTAGAAGTATCGCCACCTATGTCGCAAGGGTGTAAGGAGTTTGGGAGTGAAGAAAGAATGATCAACCTCAGAAAATCGCACATTTGAATTATATTTTTTCATCCATGTTTCAATAGGAAAGTCAGCCATTATGACGGGCTCGTAGAGTACGACACAGGTTGAAAAACAGTTTACGCGGGAATTTCAAATATTCTTCTGGCGAACTTCTTACACTAGGATGATTCTTATGACATTTGGAAAGTTACCACAAACTCTTATAAGCTGGCGCTCAGACTTTTCTTTAGAAAGTACGTACAGGTTAAAGGGCCAGTCGCATGTAAATCTATTAATTTCTCAATCTCAAATTCTTCTTTCAGTCCCCTACCATCTGCAGGGCGTAGGGCGGATTTGAAAAGGAAGGGAGGGGGGCAAACTTCAAAAAAATCACTGAAAGTAGAGAGGGGGCGGGAACAAACATTCCAAATATTCATGTGGCTTATGCAGGATAAAAAAGTTACTTAGACAAAAGGTGTGTGTAGTGGGGGGCGAGGGTGGGAACATATGTCCCCCGCCCTCCGGCTCTACTACGGCCCATTGGTCTGTTTGTCAGACCGACAAATCAAATTTCACCACACCTTTTTTTAAGTTTCGACTTTGAGTAAACTCAAGGTGATCTAATTAGGCAATTGGTCTTCGTGCCGTCTTCCGCTAAGAATTTGAAGATAACTACCCAGTTGCAATTTCTTTCAAATTGTGATATGAGAGCCGATGATCTTTGGGACATGGGGCAGACATAAATTATAATAATTTCGGTCTCTTGCACCCCCGAGGAGTTGGGCCAAAAAGAGTGACAAATTTTTCATCAAAAAATCTATCGTTTACCAAGGGTATCACATGTCTACAGAAAGGCTATAATGCTAGCTGGATTCGTATGGATGCAGAAAGGCCTCTACGCACATATCTTTGTAAATGTTCGTTGTTGATCGCACACGGAAAAGGAGAGTAGGTGAGGTAGGTTTATAGCCCGCGTGACTTCCGAGAGCTGAGCAATAGCTTGTTCTATGGAGGTACGAGAAAGTACAAAACACATTTAGAATAACATAAGTGTTGTATTATTGTAAAGAGCAGTTCGTTAGAAAATTTGAAATTGTGAAGCACGAAAATTATTTTGTTGTTATATCGTCGCCGTCTGAGAAGTATTGTGCGCTTGTCATCATTGGAGACGTCACCCATTGCCGAGTGAAGGGCTGCAACTTGGTAGACCTTATGCGTAAGCAGCTCATGGCTTTAGCAATGAGGGTTCTTTTGCTTTGCGCACACATGCTGCGAACGGGACCTCCGTTCTAAGGTCAGTATCCGAAGACCCCGTGATATATCAACTTCTCAAATGCCGAGCTCTTTGCGAAGGAGCATAAAACATTTGAAAACCATCTTCTTTAATGATATTGATATTAATGGGAAACTAAATAAATATTTTGTATGAGTAGGGAGCCTTTTATCAAAATTGTAAATTCCATGATCCTAGGGGTAGGGGTTTTCGTATTAGGGTGGGGCCAAAATGGTCATTGATGAAATGTGTTAACAACTGAACATTTTTTACTTCTTGATAACTGCCATTTCAATTCTTTTCAAATTTGGCAAGAAGCATCTTTTGGAAAAAGGGCTCATAAATTGTAAATTTCAGATCTCTTGCACCCCTGGGGCCTTAAGGGCGGGGCAAAAAGTGACACATTTTCAAAAATCTTCTTTTCTACAACCCCACATGTCTATGATAAACTAAATACATAGTGGTGTAGAGCAAGGTGGCCCATACCAAAATTGTAAATTTGGTGATCCCCGGGGTAGAGGTTCTGACCCCAGGGCAAGGCCAAACTTGGTACAAAGTATGTATATGTAAATATTTTAAAAAGCATTTTCTTTAATGCTATGGTTATTTGAAACTAAATGGATATTTGGAATGAGTATGGGGCCTCTTTTATCATAATTATACCCCCTGCAACAAGTTGGGGAATACTGGGAACAGGTTGTCCGTCCACTGTCTGTAGACAGAATGGTTTCCAGGCTTAAACATGCTAGCGTTTCCACCTAGAGTCACTATATCATGCATATTGTCTACCCATGTGACAAAGATTTTCCCTGTCGAATTTGAGGTCAAAAGGTCAAAGGTCATGCACACTGGACATCGAAGTAGCAATATTTTTTCTTGGCTCAAGAGCATTATCCATTATACCTAGAGTCAACATATACATATGGACTACTCATGGAACGAATATGTTCCTTTTTGAATTTGAGGTCCAAAGGTCAAGTGCACTGTACATCAAAGTAGCAATATGATCTCTGGGCTCTAGAGCATTATCCATTCTACCTCGAGTCACTCTATCATACATATACATGTACTACTCATGAGACGAAAATGTTCTTCATCGAATTTGGGGTCCAAAGGTCAAGTGCACTTGACATCAAAGTAGCAATATGGTTTCCAGGCTATTCAGCATTTTCCTTTCTATCTGGAGTCACCATATCATACACATGAACGACCCATGGGTCAGAGATGTTCTCTATCGAATTTGGGGTCCAAAGGTCAAGCTCACTGGACATTAAAGTAGCAATATGGTTTTCATTTAAAATTCTTGAACGGTTAACTACACCCTTTGTGGGATTGAAATGACAATCTTTTAGTGTATATGAATAGGAATCATATGCGTTTTTTGAAAGATGATAACATGTTAACGTATAAAAGCAAAGGTAACAAACAGTGAACAAAAAGACTCCATATTGAGACTTAGAAATGTAGATTTGAGACTCCCTGTGTGGGCTATGATACTCGGGTGACCGTGAAGGCCTGTGGGCCCCTTGATTTTTGTTCTTGTAGGTACATGTATATATTTTATATTCGGTACATTTATTTGCCATAGTAAGTTACATATGGAGTTCGAATTTCGTTTCGGTCCGTTGATTTTTACTAATTTATGACCCTTGGACTAAGAAAAATGTCTCAAAAACATCAATTTCATGTGCAAGTTTTTCTGCAACCTTAACTCTGATCTTGTTTTTCCATAGAAAATTTCACCAGTAACCCTAATGAAATGAATTCTTTTTCAGAGCATCATAAACCTGAACGGTCGCCACCGAGTGAAGATATTTTATTACCGCTCGGCTGATTTCACACGCGAGAAGAAGCCTCTTTATAGCGTTGTTTAATTCGGCCTTTATTCCAGTCCCCAGTAAAATAATATCCAATGTAATTCTTCAAAGTGCTGCTTTCACAATATCTATTGATATCAAATCACTATCCGAGAATCTGGAAACTAGAGCTCCAGCTGGAGTGCAAACCACAATCGGTATAATTTGACAGTGAAACAGCATAACTAAAGGCTACTCTCAATATGGACGCACCAATGTTTTTATACTTAATACGATAATTATGTTGATGAAGACGAAATCACCGATTAGGCCACAATCCCAACAAATAATTTGATTCCTTTTTTTTTTTTTTTTTGGCGAGATATGCAGAAAATACCCTTTACAATCCGTTCAAATATTGACTAGGTAATATTTTAGTGTTACCTTAGAAATTTGAAATATATTTGTTCCCGAAGTCGATAATCATATAATATTATTTACATTTACTGTTTAATCCCCTAATAAAAAGCATTAGAATCTATTTTGATGATATGTGCTTATGTGATGAATTTATTCTCAATATCAATCTACTTTAGTTAAATGTTACATTCAAAGACATTACAATCTGGTTATATAGAGCCCAGACGTTTATTTGATATTAATTACAGTTGTCATGTTAAATTATAGTATTCAGAGTCAAGTTATTTGGTTACAAGGAAATATTCCGATCAGCATAATGTATACTCGTCAGCCAAACGCTTTTCAAGTTATCGTATAGCTTCCGGGTAATAAAACATCTTCGTGACGGGTAAATAATACTTTATTGGAATCTCCCATAAACTTACCCATACAATAATAGGATAGTCCAAAACAGGATATATAAGCGGGTGTACTGTCATTTTGAGAGGATGAGGGAGACAGAGTGACCGTGTGAAGAAGACAGTGACTAAGGTAAATATTATTAGATTCTGAATAAGGGTCTAACTGCATACCTGAATAAGGTTGCAGGGGAAACAATAATAGATTCTGAATAGGGCTCTAACTTCATACCTGAATAAGGGTGCAGGGGAAAACAATAATAGATTCTGAATAAGGGTCTATCTGAATAAGGTTGCAGGGGATATCCAAGCACGGTACAAAGCGCACAGGCACACGCACAGACCGGTATAATTGCACATGCTATAGAGGTGCACAGGACCACGCACGGACACAAAAGGTGCACAGGTTGACGCACGGGCAAACGATTGTGCACAGGACAACGCACAGGCCAGGATACAAAGAGTGCACAGACAAACGCATTGGCCGTAGGAGTTGCGGAAATCGATAGAGAGAAGCAGTACATCTGCCAATATCCAGAGAAAAGACTCTGGGACGACCCACAGTACGTGACATAATTTTGGCTGGTCCAAAGTCTGCGAGTCTGACACACTCAACACCTAAAGATCGATGATGAGAAATTAATAGACTCCGGTATTATCTCAAACTCGGGCACGGGTTCGTTTAGATAGCGAGGACCGCACAACAATCAAGTGTCTGACACAGACAATGCCCCTTTACTATTTAGGCCTTACAAAATTACAGAATTAGGAGCAAGACCTAATCAGATGCAGCGCAGGGAAACCACTATGATATCTAGGGGTGGAGGTAACGCTTTTGATATGAATGTATCTCCGATTTTGAGTACTAAACCAAGGTACAATGAGTATGGGTCGGAAAATAGAAAAACAGACGAATTATTGGATAGGAGAAACCCCTCACAAAGTAGGTAAACGGAATCGGAGAGGACTAGAAGGCGAGAAATCAAAGTTTCAAACTATGATGGGTCAAGTGAATGGACAGACTTTAAATCGCACTTTGATGCATGCGCTGTCATTAATAAATGGGATGAAGAAGATAAAGGACTGTACCTTGCGGCATCACTTCGAGGGCATGTACAAGGCGTATTTAGTGACTTGCCAGTTGACAAGAAAATGAATTATGAGACGCTGGTGGAAGCTCTAGAAGAGCGTTTTGCTCCACCGAATCAGAATGAGCTATACAGAGTGCAACTTAAAGAAAGAAGACAACGGGCTAGTGAAACGCTACCAGAACTAGGACAAACTATAAGAAAATTAGTAAATAGACACCAAACGATGTAAAGGAAACATTGGCCATTGAAGGATCATTTCTTAGATGCCCTTCAAGATACGGAAGATGCGATATAAAATAAAACAGTCCCGACCACAAAAATCTAAACCAAACAATATGCTTGGCTGTTGAGTTGGAAGCATTTTATAAAGCAGAGAAAAAGCAAGACTCTGCTAGAGTGCATTATGAGGGCTACTCATTCAGAGCATCACACAACCCCATTGTGAAGATAATTTAGTGAAATGATGGAAGCGTTTACCAAGAAAATGGACTCACTGGAGAAAAGAGTTTAGATGACTTTAAGAAAAACGCCAGGCAGAATATTGATTCGAAATGGAGAAAGAAAATACAATGTTATAACTGGCAAAAATGGGCATTTTAAGCGAGAATGCAGATTACCAAGGCGGAACAGAGATAGGAATTATCATTCATAGCATAAAACAACTTACGATATTATCGTGACAGTTGCACCGGTGTCCAAAGAACTTGCTTGTTTGCCTGCAATAGTGACATCAATGTATGCCCCTGCTTCATTCGTAGAGTTATTACAGACATTCAGTTTTATCCGTTTATTATTTTGTCGTCTATCCCTAGAATGAACGTACCCACCGAAGCTTGCTCACTTTCTTTGTCCTTTCTCTGGTCCTTGATATTCCTATCTCTGTTCCGCCTTGGTAATCTGCATTCTCGCTTAAAATGCCCATTTTTGCCACAGTTATAACATTGTATTTTCTTTCTCCATTTCCGAATCAATATTCTGCCTGGCGTTTTTCTTAAAGTCATCTAACTCTTTTCTCAGTGAGTCCATTTGCTTGGTAAACGCTTCCATCATTTCACTAAATTTATCTTCACATGGGGTTGTGATGTCTGAATGAGTGCCCTCATATGCACTCTAGCAGAGTCTTGCTTTTTCTCTGCTTTATAAAATGCTTCCAACTCAACAGCCAAGCATATTGTTTGGTTTAGATTTTGTGGTCGGGACTGTTTTATTTTGATTCGCATCTCCGTATCTTGAAGGGCATCTAAGAAATGATCCTTGGCCAATGTTTCCTTTACTCGTTTGGTTGTGGGCTTATTTACAATTTTCTTATGTTTGTCCTAGTTCTGGTAGCGTTTCCTAGCCCGTTGTCTTCTTTCTTTAAGTTGCACTCTGTATAGCTCATTCTGATTGGTGGAGCAAAACGCTCTTCTAGAGCTTCACCAGCGTCTCATAATTCATTTTCTTGTCAACTGGAAGTCACTAAATACGCCTTGTCATGCCTCGAAGTGATGCCGCAAGGTACAGTCCTTTATCTTCTTCATCCCATTTATTAAAGACAGCGCATGCATCAAAGTGCGATTTAAAGTCTGTCCATTCACTTGACCCATCATAGTTTGAACTTTGATTTCTCGCCTTCTAGTCCTCTCCGATTCCATTCCTACTTTGTGAGGGGTCTCTCTGTTTTTCTTTTTCCGACCATACTCATTGTACCTTGGTTTAGACTCAAAATCGGAGATACATTCATATCAAAAGCGTACCTCCATCGCTAGATATCATAGTGGTTTCCCTGCGCTGCATCTGTTAGGTCTTGCTCCTAATTCTGTAATTCTGTAAGGCCAAATAGTGAAGGGCATTGTCTGTGTCAGACACGATTCAGTGTTGTGCGGTCCTCTGTATCTAACGAACCCGTCCCGAGTTTGGATAATACCGGAGTCTGTTAAATTTCTCATCTGATCTTTAGGTGTTGAGTGTGTCAGACTCCAGACTTTGGCCACCAAAATTATGTCACGTACTGTGGGTCGTCCCAGAGCTTTTCTCTGGATATTGGCAGATGTTACTGCTTTCTCTATTCGATTTCCCGCAACTCGCTACGGCAATGCGTTTGTCTGTGCACTCTTGGTATCCTGTGCAAACTGTGGCGCCTGTCTGCTTGTCCTGTGCACAATCGTTTGCCCGTGCGTCAACCTGTGCACCTTTTTGTAGTCCGTGCGTGGTCCTGTGCACCTCTATTAGCTGTGCAATATTATACCGTGTCTGTGTCGTGTGCCCTGTGCGCTTTGACCGTGCTTGATATCCCCTGCAACCTTATTCAGATAGACCCTTATTCAGAATCTATTATTGTTTTCCCCTGCACCTTATTCAGGTATGCAATTAGACCCTTTCAGAATCTATTATTGTTTTCCCCTGCAACCTTATTCAGGTAGCAGTTAGACCCTTATTCAGAATCTAATAAATATTTACCTTAGTCACTGTCTTCTACACGGTCACTCTGTCCCCTCATCTCTCAAATGACAGTACCACCGCTTATATACCTGTTTTTTGGACTATCCATTTATTTATGGGTAAGTTTATGGGAGATTCCAATAAAGTATTATTTTTACCCGTCACGAAGATGTTTTATTACCCGGAAGCTATAATAAAACTGAAAAGGTTTGGCTGACGAGTATAATTTATGCTGATCGGAATATTTCCTTGTAACCAAATAACTTGACTCTGAATACTATAATTTACATGACAAACTGTATTAATATCAAATAAACGTCTGGGCTTATAATAACCAATTGTAATGTCTTTGAATGTA
>CAJDSM010005033.1:0-11093 GCA_903981925.1 Ostrea lurida
ACTGGTTCACCCGGACATCTAATTATTATATCATCAATGTATCTATATAGTTCTACCTGAAGTTTAACAAAACAGAGATCTCATCGCATTTTGGCGTATTTTAGGAGAAATTGTCAATACACGAAAACATAATATTTAGAGCCAGCGACGGAACGGCGTGTATTGATCCCGAGATACGAATACAATATAAATTCTCCAATAAAGCAACAATAATTCAATTGTGGTTTATTTCAAAAGAGTCTAAACTAATGATAAATTTTAGGTGCGAACCGCTAAATCCACCACTGCCGATCATTCAAAGTAGCGACGTGTTTGATGTTTCATCATATACAGACATGACCTTTCAAGTTGAGACGTAGGACTGTCTCTTGAAGAGGGGAGGGGGAGGCAAACTTCTAAGTAATACGACAAGCAAAAATCAAAAAAAGCTAATGGAACACTAAATGTGTGTGTGTGTGGGGGGGGGGCTTATAAAATAACGCAACAAGAAATTTAAGAAAGGTAATTAGAAAAACTGAAGGGGGACTTCTGATTATGTGTCATGATGTAGAAAAAAAGTTACTTGACAAAGGGGGGGGGGGCAAAAACAAAAAACATACTATTGACTTTCCATTTGCCCCCGCTCCTAACACCCATGATTCCCAATACGGCCAGCATGTTCAGTCACAATTACCAAAGTTCAAGGACAGACATTGCGTAAAGATTTGCGGCTTACAAAATGCAAACCCCGTCTTTCCACACGTTCGGTTATATGTAGCATTTTCCACAGAACTTTCCCCGGATTTTTGATTGACGAAGAATATATTGTTTACGAAGGAGTTGTCTGCAACTGATCAGATTCTTCATTATATCCCATTCGTTGTACTGTGCCTTAAGATTCAACAGTTTGTTATATTCTGATTATACCTTTCAATTCAGTCATAGGGGTTGGGGGTCTTCCTATATCTTGGTATACAAGACCACAGGTATCTGAATTTGACATGTCACTATATATCAATGGAAGGTAAGTTTTTGTTAATCATGGAAAAAAACTGCACTTGATCTACCGCTGAAAACAAAGAAATTCAAGTTATATTACAAGCCAGGTATTACAATAGCAATATGCACATGGATATCAACTTACAATTTTGTGGTGAAATATACAAAATATATGATTTGATGATTATTTAATATTGTTTTACGTCTCACCGAGTATGAGACGTTCACCAATGTAGGTGAATGGCTGCAAATTTAGGTCTATGCTCGGCACTCGAGGCGTGTCACACCTGCTGTGACACGGGGCCTCGGTTTTTCCGGTCTCATCCGAATGACCGCCCCATTCAGTCGCCTCTTACGACACGCAAAGGGATGCTTGAGCACCTATTCTAACCTGGATCCTCACGGGTTCGAAAATATATGAATGTGTATGGATTTCAAAATATTTGATTATATTAATGGGGTGTTTTGGAGATCTAATGCCGTTACATATGTACCCCAAAGTATAGCTTGAGACCACCTCCCCTGGGTTCAATAAAAATCACATTATTGGACACTCAGCAGCGGGTGAATTGCCTAGTCAACCATTAAGCTGGTAACTGACTAAAGAAACTAACACACACCCCCAAAACACAGACTCAACACGTTTCCATTCTTGTATGGTATGTAGTCATTGGAAAGTTTCTTCAAAAGAGCAATGAGTTCTTGGGTTTTGTTCTCATTACAGTAAAATAATCCAAGTGGATACTGAAATACAAATGTATAAAAATGGTTGCATGGGTTATCATATATGTTTATGAAGTCAATCAGTGGAATTCTTTAATAGCAAGCTACTGGTTGAATTCAAATATTAAAAATATTCAGTTTATCAAGAATTTCCAATTACTATCAAATGTAAATATTTACTTGGGATGTCTTCAGTCCAGAGTACTGACTGTAAAGATCATCCAAATGCTTTGGATATATGGTGCTAAACACCCCATGTAGCTGAGGATTGTGCTCGATAATGGATGTTGCAAATAAGAAAGTCAATTCTTTCATCAACTGGTTTTGTTCATCAACCGATGGGAGAAATTCACAAGCTTTGGATAAATCTCTTTCCTCTCTAGGAAGCGCTGGTAAAATGGGACTCTGTCTTGTACTACAATGGTGTTGAAGAGATGGAGTGACAGTGTTCCTCTATCTGAGGTCCTGTACGATGGTAAAATAGTTTTGTCCCAATTGTCCCCCACTAATTGGTATTTCACAATCCCACCATCAGTCCATGAATCACGTAACTCCTTCACTTTCACATCAACTAAGTCTTTCCATGATTCTAACTTCCTGTGAATAGTCTTAGGATGGACATTCAATCCAATATTTGATAGTCGTTCAATGTCCTACAAAACAATGGATACATATATCTTCAACCCTGGTACTCAGTATGGAATAAATTGTATACTTGCTGTTTTGGATAATTCCTTTATTAAACCATGTATTTATAACTTATATCCTATCTTGATCACTGAAGAAAGTCATGAAAAGTTTGGTTGAAATTAGCCCAGAAGTTCAAATGAAAAAAGTTCAGAGAACAGGTAATGTTAAGCCTATCAGAAAAGCTTTGGTGTTTGCAAGCTAAAATTGATATAGAAAACACTTTTGCATCTTAACCTGGAATGTATATGACATTTTTCTTTTCTTAAGTAAGCATACCCTTTGAATGAATCCACCATAAGTTAACACAAGTGCTACCATGTACTGGAAAAGGGACATTTCCTGGTTTCTTCCATGCAATGCAATGCAATGGCGGCATATACCATAATGTGGATGAACCCCTTGCTCTCACTAGACAGCTCCTTATCACTTACTACTGCTGATAGTAATGTAAAGATTGTAGGGCATCTCTTTTGCAGCTCCTCATTCATTTGTTCCCATTTGAATTGGAAAAAGTCTTTAAAGTCTTTACTTTGAAGGATGGATCCTGACCCCCTTTTACATATAGCCTGTGCCTCTTTCATAATCACTTTTGATACAGCATTTGTAACCACTCCAGGATTAGACGAGCAAAGATTGTTTACTATGGTACGTTCAACGTTACTCCCTCCAACTATTCTTCTACAAATACTTTTGTGGACTTCTGAAGTTATGATGGCTGTCTTTTTTCCGCTCGGGTAATACACATATACATTTAGAGTAAATATATAAGAAATTTAACTTTATGCCAGAAAATGTATAGCTAAGAACTAAAAGTACAATAATAATAATTTGCTCATATATAAAATCTATCAATAATAATTTACAATGTACATGCCTTACATCAGTTATGGACAGTAATTCTTTGTCTTCAATTATTCGCAAAGTTTAGACAAATGGAAGTTCATTCAACACTGTTGATATCTGTCAACAAAATTAAGAACAAAATAAAGAATAAAACTATAAATTCAAGCAGAACAAGGAACAAAACTATCAATTTAACAAAATTTCAAACGAAATTATAAATTTATGCAAATTGAAACAAAATTTAAACAAGAGGCCCACATACCACATCACTTACATGATTCACCAAGGATACCCCTGCCACCCACAAAATATGCTTTTTATTATATACATTGTACATTTTTATAATGGTCATTAATGTATGCGACACACCGTCACAGTGATACATCCATGTGCCACATATGACACAGCATGCCTATGGCCAAAAAAAAACATTATTCCCAGGGCACATATCCTTGTTCAAAAACCCTACATTTCTAACCTTTAGATCAAAGCCCTAAAGTCTGACATATAAAGAACGTGAATGTAAATGACAAATCATCTCATGGTTGACACCCATGTACCAAATATGGTATGCTAGTTGTGTCAAACAACAAAGCAGTTATGGCTCAGACAATACCTATTTGACTACAGGTAATCCCATTTACTTTATTTCGACTAAGGTCTCACGGCGGGTGTGACCGGTCAGCAGAGGATGCTTACTCCTCCAATAGCACCTGATCCTACCTTCGCTTTTGTCGGAGGTCCGTGTTGCCCTACACTCGATTTTGTATATGGTTTTTTTTGGATTATGATTGCGTTTGACACAATGTTAACTTCGCCTTTTTGTACACTAATCTACACAGACAGACAGACTAAACACTAACTAAATTACGCCATCCTTTATCTTTATTAAACTTGATATACTGACGAAATGGGTGTTTTTCGTACTCGTATATTTATGTAAACACTACATGTACCTTATATGGGCATATGACAGGGTTGACAAAAAAGCGGTCAATAGTAAAAAATGTAGTATTGACCAGACCGGTGATCAATACTGGTTAAAACCGGTCAATACTGGTCGATTATGGTCAATTGAAAAGTTATTGGTCATTATTCTATATTATTAATTTTATGTTAAAGAGTTCATTATGATGATAAATACTGTAATTCTAAACATGCACTTATTTGACTTGCCATTCAAAAGTTATGGCCAATGTTAAAGTTTTTGAAAAGTATACCAAACTTCAATGTTAAGAAGTCAAAAATGTCGGTACCAGTATAAAGGGCTTGTCATAAGAAACACACATGTGTAAGATGAAAGTTTCATCACTTGCCATTCAAAATTTATGGCCAATGTTAAAAGTTTTTGAAAAGTAGATCAAACTTCAAGGTCTAGGTCAGGAGGTCAAATATTTTGGTACCAGTAGAAAGGGCTTGTCATAAGGAACACACATATGGCCAATGTTAAATTTTTTTGCGGACAGACAAATGGACAGACCAAAAACTATATGCCCCTGAATCGAAGATTCCAGGGGCATACAAAAGAGAAAGGGCTACATTATTGCAGCTATAATCTGCACAGACAGACAGTGATTCCTATACACCCCCAATTTTAAAACATGTTCACTGATTCAATCATGTGCCCAACAAACCATTTCTCATGAATTCATCAACTAAAAATAACAATTAGCAGTTCAGTATAATCAAATCACTGCTTGTTTAACCTTTATATTACTTAGTTATAATAAATTGATAAGCAATGTAAAAATATCTGACCAGCTTTAATATGCTAATAATGAATAATGCAGTATTTCTGCTATTAAACTTGATCAACCTTAAATTGATCCCCCTCTCCTATATAGTTCTTGATCAATTATTTTACAGGGCACAGACACATTGTAAGATAAAAAAAAATCCATTTTTATGTTTATAATAATCAAGGTATTTGTAATCGTCAGCAAAAATTTGAATGTCAGTAACTGTTGTGAAGTTTAAGTGAGATACAACGCTTACAATTCTCTTCTTTTGCAATCTTTATGTAAACAAAAACATGGCATGAGCCTTAGTTGCATAACAAAGATTAATTAAAGCATTAAATAGATGTGTCGGTGCGACACGAATGCCCCGCCTACAGTGAAGTCTAATGAAGGAAATTCGTAAGGGTGAAATTGAAAGTTTTCAAATGCATGAACTGTGGCGTATCTATATATCAAATTTGAGTTAAATGTGTGCAACCGTTGCAGAGATAATGAACGGAAACAAAAAAATTCTGATTTTTTTTTTCTAAGTTCAAGAGGGCTAACTCTGTCAAAAATCATCGGACCATGACCAAATTCGAACTTGACCTGCATCCTGTGACGTATCCATGTATCAAATTTGAGTTGAATGTGTGCAACCGTTGCAGAGATAATGAACGGAAACCAAATGATGACGGAACAGGGTAACACTATATGCCCCACGGCCATTTATGGCGGGGGCATCAAAATACCTTAATTAAGCATTGTAAACATTATAAAATGGAAAAATAAAATTTGAAATCTTTAAAATCCAAACTGTGTACATGTACGAGGGGTGATCAAAAAGTTCGTGAACTGGCGTAATAAAATTTTTATATTAAAGTAATTTTGATGACTTTTATTTTTACGATACATGTACAAAATCTTGGCATGCCTACAAAATTCCATCGACTTACATTGAGAAATATAGTGAAAATGACGTTTAGAAAATTCAAAGGTGGAATAACCTGTCGAAGCCTTCTGCTCAGGTTACGACGTCAACAACGTTACGATTGTTTTACAATTTTTCAAAATATTTACCGCCCTCTTGGACACAACCTTCCTCCTGTTTTTTTCCGTTTCTGATAATAATCTTGGTACTCAGCGTGCAAATATGCGATTCAAACCCAATTCTCCGTGAATGATATTAAAAATTGATCCATAAGAAATGTTAAGCTCTTCACTAAGCTGACGCAATGTGATACGTCGATCGGCATTAACTTTCTCTTTTACGAGAGAGACGTTATCTTTTGCCGTCACAATTTTGGGGCATCCCGTGCGTCGGCCATCTCTCTAGTCTCTCGTCCATCCTTGAATCGCTTGTGCCACTTAGAAACCAGTGATCTTGACACTGTTTTTCCTATTTCTGCTTATTTTATCATCTGGAACGTTTCCGTCGGTGATTTACCTAATTTTACACAAAACTGTATAATGTTGCGGGAATAAACTTTGCTCTCCGACGTCATTTTTCTGCTTTGAAATTTTTAAACACCGACTACTGAAATAACCATAAAACCGTTAAAAATGACAGAAATAACGTCAAATTTTAAGAGAATGTGTTTATTTATGACGTCATTTGTCCGTTTTCCCGTGAAATTTCAATGAAAAATGATTTTTTTGTGCATCTTCCTTTGTCTTGTTTCATTAACCTGACATAACGTAATTTGAGATTGCGCCGGGTATGCGAACCATGCATAATTCGATTGTCCATAGTTTTATTAGTAAATATATTTAGTCCATATTTCGCAAAAATATGTAATACGGCTACTGGAGCAAGTTTGCAAAAATTAACATTTCTATCTCACATAGTAAAAATTTTATCGCGCCAGTTCACGAACTTTTTGATCACCCCTCGTATACTCCCTTCAGAGATTAATGAATACACACGGTTTTCTATGTAAAACTTTTTATTTTTGGTTACATATGTAGCCTATCAACTCGAGTTGCACTATTAGTGATAATTAATCCCTCGATGTGATCAGATTGTCTCTTTGTGTACATTTATCAGAATTCATTTCTAATCTACATACCTTCCCTTATTTTTCTTATAATTTTCTTAGCCTTATTGTAATGTTAGTAAAAAAAAAAAGTGTTAATGAACGAAACTGTTTAGCTCAACCTTTTCAATACACTCTATACCTCAACTTCTCCATTTTTATAAACATTTTCCTGTCGATCAGTTATTTTCTCCTAAAATGTATGCAGACGTATTCCATTGATTATACCAACCCTACTAGATATCTTAGTTAACTTTAACTGACAGTTAACTTTTCCATACCTCATGCATTTATACAGTGTTAACATAGACGTTAACTGTCAGTTAAGCTTAAACTAACGTTTGTGCAACCAGGTCCTTGATGTGTGTGTGTGTGTGTGTGTGTGTGTGGTGTGTGTGTGTGTGTGTGTGTGTGTGTGTGTGTGTGTGTGTGTGTGTGTCGTGTGTGTGTCGTGCGTGCGTGCGTGCGTGTGCGTGCGTGCGTGCGTGCGTGGCGTGCGTGCGTCGGCGTGCGGCGTGCGTGCGTGCTTGCGTGCGTGCGTGCGCGTGCGTTGCGTGCGCCGCGCGTGTGGTGTTGGGGGACTGTGTGTGTGTGTGTAAAAAAACATCATATGTCTATTCTATGTAATGATTGATGATTTGTTTACAGCAAGAGACAAATCAAGTTTAAATGAATAAATCTTCAGTAAATTTTAAGTGCAAAAAGGTCATGTTTAAAACACTGTTGCTCACTAACAAGCATGCCAACCCCAGTTTTTCTTTTTTTAAATTTCCCAATTCTCCTTCAATGTAGAAATAAAACATACACTTCCTAAAAAATTTAGATTAGACAGTCCCACCTCAGGTGCGAACCTCTTTAAAGAGTCGATTAACATTAACAGTGCCTGTAAACCCTTTATTAAGAAAATTAACAGCTGTATTTCTTAAAATGAAAAAGAAAATACTGGACAAAATGCGTCCACAAGGAGACCGAGAAACAACCAAAACTTCACTTATATAATTTAAAAACTTAATTGTAGTATGTTTAGCATACACTTTGGTAATGCTGTCGTTGATATAAATAACAAACTATTATCAAATCTCTTTCATTTATCGACAAATATCAGTAACAGTTAAACACTACACGGCAAAATAAAAGGACCAAAGGTACAAAACAATGCAGTGGGATAGCGGCAAAATGAAAGGACCAAAGGTACAAAACAATGCAGTGGGATAGCGGCAAAATGAAAGGACCAAAGGTACAAAACAATGCAGTGGGATAGCGGCAATAGAAAGGACCAAAGGTACAAAACAATGCAGTGGGATAGCGGCAAAATGAAAGGACCAAAGGTACAAAACAATGCAGTGGGATAGCGGCAAAATGAAAGGACCAAAGGTAAAAACAATGCAGTGGGATAGCGGCAAAATGAAAGGACCAAAGGTACAAAACAATGCAGTGGGATAGCAAGAATTCTCGCGCCATTGTACCAATGAGATGAAGCGATCTTCCACATCACGAAACATCCAGAAAGCTAAATGTTTCCCCATCAATTTTCTTTTCCTGTCTGACAGTACTGTACTGTTAACAATACGCCGTTGTTCTGTAAAATTCATCCCTCAAGGTCACACACAGTCTCAACACTCTTCAATCAATTTCTGACACTTCTGTTTAATTTAATCAGAAGATTTCTCCCTACGAATATATGCATAGTTTTTAGAACTTTCAATATCTCCCTGGTGCTGCGGTCACCATTCAAATTGCGTCACATCCGGAATTTAGACTTCTATCTCATCGTTTCTTTCCCTTTCCGGAAGACAGCTTCAGATCATGAATATATTTCACTTTCTCCACAATCATCTTTAAAACTCTGTTCATATCCATGACTTCAGGTAGACTAGTTCTCATTTATCCCCTTCAATGTGTGATTTCACGTTGTCTATCATGCTACAAGAGTAAATAATATCATGGTGCCTATTTTATACTCGTGTTGCGGGAGAGAGTACTTGTGATTGGTGGAGATATAAGTCAATAATGCAATGTTATTTACTGACCTCTAGCCCGCTCACTTGTTTACGATTCCACTGTTATTGTCTGACTTAACAGTGCTATAATTGATGTATTATCATTATTAATCTCTAAAGACATATGGAATGTTTATTGCTCTTATCAAGTACTTTCATTTTGTTGAATTGCTCATAGATCAAGTAATGATATGATGCAAATGTGGTATGTCCCGATTCAATGAAGGTAAATAAGGTATATACAAAAGTACATGTGTCTGTCAAAGAACGTCATGATGCAAGTAAGGTGCAGAAACTCTCTCTCTCTCTCTCTCTTTCTCTCACGATGACTTTAACTTTGCAATGGTCAACTTCCCTTTTCTAAGTGGTAATGTACCACTTTCACCTGCTTATGGTGTGTATGTCTCCCAGGTGATTCGATACGCAAGAGTATGCTATTTTTTAAAGTGAGGCCAACTACTAACAAAAAAGTTAATGTTGCAGGGTTAAAACGAATCTCGTTTAAAGTCATCATTTCGCAAATTATACGGTCGCTATAATGACCTTGTTTGTGAGTACAGATTATTACTACCGCGGTAAGTCACGTTGAATGATTTGTTTCACACCCTTTGTTAGACTGTCATTTGACGACGGGTAATCCCGTTTACTTTGTTGCGACTACGGGCTCACGGTACTCCTCCATGGCACCTGATCCTCCTTCGCTTTCGTCGGAGGTCCGCGTTGCCCTACACTTGACTTTGTATATATATTTTTATGCCCATATTTGAAAAAGAGGGGGTATATTGTTTTGCACCTGTGGGTCGGTCGGTCTGTAGACCTTGTGTTGTCCGCTCAATATATTTTTACCCTTTTGTTTAATAACAACCAAATCACTAGACATCATCTACTCTCTGAGGGTAACACCTGTACCAAGTCACGTGCTCCAAACTCAAACCGCTGGTGTTGTCTGCTCAATCTCTTTTGACCCCTTTGCTTGATAACGACCAAACTTGGCACTAGGGTTGCCCTTAGAGTGTAAATGATCCCAATTGATTTTCAGGTCACAAGACCAAGGTCAAACTCTTGGCCAAAGTCAAACCGCTAAAGACTGTCATATCTGGGTTTTTTTAAACTCTTTGCTAGATTGACATCTAATCATGATAAAATCATCATTAAACATTATTTGATTAATGATTTGTTTTGTGCAGTACAAAGTACGAATTTCATAATACCTTGAACAGAAGTAGCCATTTTGGATTTTGCACCATTGGGGCATGTATGTTTCTGAAAAATTTCTTGTTTTGAGAGGATTATGATTACGTTTAACACATTGTTAACTTCGTTCATTTATACACACACATCAGTTGAAATGATTTTAATGGTCTATGCTAAATCTTTCTTGCAAAATATGTACGCAACAGTTCTGTTAAGAATTTTCTTCCATGGATGAGGACTTTATTTACACGTACTTATTTACACGTCAGGTGAGACGCGATTATTTACAAGTATCATTTAAACGTCAGTTGCATGACGCATTATTTACAAGTCATTATTTAAACGTCAGGTGCAAACGGCATTATTTACAAGTCATTATTTTAAACGTCAGGTGCAGACGGCATATTTACAATTCATTATTTAAACGTCAGGTGCAGACGGCTTTTTACAAGTCATTATTTAAACGTCAGGTGCAGACGGCATTATTTACAAGTCATTATTTAAACGTCAGGTGCAGACGGCATTATTTACAAGTCATTATTTAAACGTCAGGTGCAGACGACATTATTTACAAGTCATTATTTAAACGTCAGGTGCAGACGACATTATATACAGCTCAGATACAGACGACTTTATTTACACGTCATTATTTATACGTCAGGTGCAGACGACATTATTTACATGTCAGGTGCAAACATTATTTACAAGTAGCACAATAGGCTTAATTTACATGCCAGGTACATACGGAAACGTTTAATGAGCACCTCTTGCTCTCTGTGTCGATAATGTACATGTATAAAGAAGTCGAAATATCGCAGAATAAAACAATTTCTTTACTATTTTAACTCAATCAGTCTTTATCTTTACGTATTGAATGACTTATTTTTCTCGCCTTGGTTGTACTTGAATCA
>CAJDSM010005034.1:0-12394 GCA_903981925.1 Ostrea lurida
AGCTGTTAGATCATCAGCATGTGAACAAAAGTTTTGACCGGAAACGGCACAAACACTATAGGCAATGACACAACACAAACACAACCACTCAGCAATGAGACACAAAACAGCGCAATGGTTCATCAATAGAAAAGGCTTTTAATTAACCACCTACCCTTCTGAAATAATCAGTTATTTGTTAACTGATGTAATGTACATCAAACTCTAGGCAAAATGTTCATCTTAAAAATCAATGGTAACTTTAGCATGTTTCTTCGATTTTCAAAACGTCAGATATGCAACATATACACAATGTATTTTCATCATATTTTTTTAAATCAATACATTACAAGTATTCTGTTTCATACTTATTCAATGCTACTCCCAGTTTGCACTTGCTCAATGCTACTCCGACTCTGAACTTGTTAAATGCTACTTCGATTTTGAACTTTTTCAATGCTACCCCCATTCCAAACTTATTCAATGCTTCTCTCATTCTGAACTTTTTCAATGCTACTCCCATTCCAAAATTGAAAATATGAATGGAATGTATTTAATCCAGTAGAAACTAAAATGCCACCTCAGGTGTTGCTCCTTTTATTATGTATGTTTGAATATTACCATAATGTAATAAATAAAGAATGTAAAACGGTCTTGTATTTACATGACGAATGCATTAATACATACTAATAAATTCACATTATAAACATAAAAATATCTAGATAACACATTTTTCTTCCTCTTCTTTTTTTTTTTTGTAATTTAAAGCTTGTACTTTACAGGACATTTTACTTAGCTAAACAGGTGAATGTATATTATCGACTGAATTGCCGCACGAAGCAGGAAAATGAAGGCCCTCCTTATTGATTGTCACAACTCTAGTAGATGAAATAAATAATTCAAACGAACTGTTACTGTGCATGAAAAGTTATTGTGAATGCAATGTTGCCTATCCTTCGGTATTCTTTATAATCATTTTCCAGGCAAGGGAAGAATTTATTCTCTTTACAAATTAGGGAGTTTTAACTCTACATGAGTAATATCTCCTCGCAAAAGAGTTGCAGACATGCTAATGTGTGTATCGGTGTTTGTTCGTTAAACCACACTGTGTACGATAGAGCTAAGATTCATTTCATCACATGTATCTAAGTCTTAATTTTACGACAATCACAAAATACACTATAATTGTCGTTTTACAAAATTCTCTCAACTTCTTTATATCAAGGATTCCTCACGATACAAAATTGCAATATGATGTACTTTTTATGAAAATATATTCTATTCTAATCGTGCGAATTGGGAGAGGTGGTTAAACTGTACGCGACTAACATTACAAATGAAATTTATCTTGGCGATAGACATTAAATATACACTGTAACTTGACATATATGATTCAATGTGGGTTTTTTTAAATTTCTCTTTTAAAAGCAGCTTTGGCTCCGAAATGCCAATGGTGTGAACAATAATCTGTAAAAAGACAGATAATGAAGTTCTTGTGGACATCAGTCTATCGAGAACGTATGTTTGATTTATCGACCTGGGTCTAAGGGCGACATTTCTCTGAAATTCGATATAGATGATCAAACCATGACTGTCTATCACCTACACGATGGTCGTATTATACAATTATGCTTCGGCCACCTGAGATGTACAGCAATGGGCGAGCTGTTGTATTTCGTCCGCATTCTCTTCTTTCTGAACTACAGATCTGTACAACAATTTGGTAGAATGTTTCCCCACAACGTCAATTTTTCTTTAAAACTTTTATGTACATTCATTCTGATTCTACACACAAGTATTCTGGGATTGATATTAAAGCAATGCTGGAGTTCCTCATTGAGAACATCTTTGTAGTTTTTGGATATCAGGTCATCCAACAATTTTTTGGATTTCCATGGGCACTAATTGTGCCCCTTTGTTAGCTGATCTGTTTTTATATTCTTATGAGGCAGAGTTCAATTAAAAGCTTCTACATGAAAAGAAGAAATATCTAGTGGTTGCCTTTAAAGGGACATGGACACGTTTAGAGCTGATTATTTTCACAATTTTAGTTTTTCCATCGCTTAGAAATTGCAACACAAAAATAATATCTAAAACAAAATGAGATGTGAGAAACACTAGAAACTGTTTAACTCTGTTAAGAATGAACTTAGAATTTGAAAAATCTGCTTTAAACAAAACGTTTACTAGCATATCTAACAAATGTAAACAAAAACATGGCACAAACCTTGTTTACATAACGCAAAATTGTGAGTGCTGTATCTCACCTGTAACCCAACGACTGACATTCAAATTTTTGCTAACCATAATAAATACGCTTTTCTGCGTATGATCAGTTTTTGAATTGAGGCAGGCTATTTCCAAACAAGTTCTTGTTGCAGGGCTTTCAACAGTCACGTTCAAAGACAGCATTTAGCAAAATTGTTATAACGATCTAGTTTGACAGTATGGCCTGCTGTTGGGTTAAATGCTGTCTGATATGTTTCATAGCAATTGTTAAGCCGTTTTACATTCACTGATTTTGACTATGGATTATTCCGTTTACTTGATCAAGGCAATGAGCTCACGGCGGGTGTGACCGGTCAAGAGGAGATGCTTACTCCTCCTAGGCACTTGATCCCGCCTCTGGTGTGTCCAGCTGCAGGGGTCCGTATTTGCCAACTCTTGTTTTGAATTCTATTTGGGACTTACGAGATCGATCACTGTTCGTCATCTTTGTCTTTATAATCTGCTGCAAATTACAAAAAAACCTCTAGAACAAAAGGAATCACTTATGGAACAACCAAAGGGCGTCATAAGAAAGAAGTTTGGTGAAATCAAAATGATAGTAAGTATATTTTAATTCATTTAGTTTCGGTAAAACACGGTAAAACATCATACATTGTATTCGAGGCTACATATGTACATGACTTATATCATATAATTCAGTTTTGATACTTATTCAGTGCATTAATGAAAGGTAAATGAACACTCATGAAAAAGTTAAGATAATTATGGACACATTTTAATGAAAGGTAAATATAACTGCACACGCAATTTCTATAACAATGGAGTCTTTTCGTTGAAAAAAAGGTCATTTTGACGAAATAAGTCGATCCCTCTCTTTCCGTTTTGAAAATAAAATAGTTCTTGATTTTGTT
This sequence comes from Ostrea lurida, assembly GCA_903981925.1. Lineage (NCBI taxonomy): Eukaryota > Metazoa > Mollusca > Bivalvia > Ostreida > Ostreidae > Ostrea > Ostrea lurida. The sequence continues at coordinate 3,120 of CAJDSM010005034.1, forward strand.
TTGTGAAAGGAATGAATACTGCAAGTTATAATAGTATATGGACGGGAAATTGTTGATGAAAAAAGAGTGCATATGCGTCGGTGAAGACAGCAAGAAAATGATACTAAATCTCCTAAAGCAAATATATTTCCATTGAATACTATCTTCAAATGTCCATGATGCCGTCATCTCTCCAAAACATATCAAAATGTTTTTATTCTACCTAATATGAGCTGCCTGGTTGATATTTCAGCAGAGTGATATGTCGTCACCATGTAAAGTTTAAGAATGCAATTAGATAATTTAAAGTCAAGGCAATACTACGACAAAGGCTATGGCGAGAAATTACGACAGAATTTGGTCTTGAAATATTTCAATTTATCTCATCAGTTTAATAATCCCACCTTAATTTGTTGACAGGCATGCGTCATATTCAGATTGTCCATAAGCATGATGTTAAATCACCAATCAGCTAATGAAGGAGAATGTCTATAACGACAGCATTCTGTGGGCATTCTATATAGAATGTAGGAAATTAAAGTACTTACGTTTTGCTAGTGTTGTCAACTATTTTGAAACAGGCAGTTTTTGTCGGACACTATGCTACATAGTTGAAGAGAGAGAGAGAGAGAGAGAGAGAGAGAGAGAGAGAGAGAGAGAGAGAGAGAGAGAGAGAGAGAGAGAGAGATGAACTATGCTAAGATTTTTAGAAAATACATTTCAAGACTGAAGAAAGCATTTGAAAGCAAGATGAATAAAGCTCCACGCTCTATCATAATATGTTATCGCTCAAAATTAAAAATTTACTTACTGTAGATGTAGTTATAATTCTAACACAAGAAATCAAACAATACGTATACCTATAATAACGTGTATACCTATACATGTAATACAGTACTAGTATGTCTTTAGATATGACAGAAAACTTAGTTTGTAACCCCCAAAAAAAGTCAAATTCTAGGTCGGGTTGTTGGGGGAAATGGTAACAATCCCATTATGATACATATGTGTACGACACGCTCTCTTAAAGGATAGTCAATATTTTCCGGACAAAAATGTCATACAACCGACTGCACTATGAAACATAAGCTGAAGCCGGAGTAAACCATGGGCATACATATTTTAGAATAACAAATGTGCAAACAAAAGGGCTTTGCAGCGTTCATTTATTGAATTTTATAAGTAAATTGAAAAAGGATTTTTCTTCGGAAATCGAAAATCATTCGGAACTCGAATACCAGTTTCTAGCAGTATTTGTAACATGCTTTGTGAGTAGATTACCCTGTACATTTTCAAACTTTACCTATATAAAAGCAAGACTACACGGTTAGACTGTATTCCACCTGTAAAGGTCTCCTAAAAGGCGATCTTAGGCGCGTGCAACTATTACCGGCTGAATACGATAAATTGCGTTTGCGATGTAATAAAAGAAGCAAACGGTTTAAATGAATATTTTGTGTATGCGAGAGAACTTTAATCGATTTTTTACGAACTCCATTACAGAATTGTATAGAGCTTTTGGTTTGACATTTTGAGAAGTTTCTTCATTGTAATTGGTAAACTAATTACTGAAAATTATCTTCATTATTTTCGTTATAGGAAACTCATTGACAACAAGTAGTCTCTAATAGTCTCGCCTCTGTATGTGCATAATACAATGTAATATTACAAAATCAATCTAGTATACTCGACTAGCTAGTGCTTTACTTCTTGGAGAATATAATGAATATTACTTAATCATTGTACGCACGTGTGCAGTGTCTGTACAGTCACTGTGTACATGTGTAATTACTAGTAAGAAATATTCACTATACCCCCGAAGAAGTATTTGCCGAGTAAACTCAATAACTTCTAATAACGTTTCTGGACAACAGGCGGACTAACACACAAAAACCATGATAATCGTCTAGACGGGTGTAATATGGCTGCTTCAATAACAGTAACCGCCTCGACAGGTGTACATGTAAGAGGACCGATGCACTTTACAGGTACTGTAACCACCTTGACCCCATGCTACATTTACATTTATATGGCCGGTTCTGCTTCCGAGGGTGTAATACGGCCAGTTGGTATATATTAATGATTATAGATTATAGTATTTATTTACCAAATCAGGGCCAAAATGGGCATAAACAAGTAACATATGTAATCATTAATACAAATACAGTCAATACACAATGAAGAAAATAATTCTTAGTGACTAGTCAGTGATAGTACATGTATTTAAAATTTCAAATCATTATCCCTTATGAATGCAATATATAATAATTATGTCTGATACATCAACAAGGGGCAATAGGAGTCGGTGCTAAAGGATACAAAACAAATATAGAAGTCAACTTCTGCCTCATGAAGAATAAACAGATACATATATGTATAGTAGATAAACATAAATTTTCTAATTATTGGTGATAACGGTAAAAAAAAAAAAAAAAAAAAAAACAACCAAAAAAAAAAAAAAAAAAAAAAAAAAAAAAAAACGAAAACATGAATTACACTGTACAAAAAAAAAACAACCAAAAACAAACAAAAAACACCCAACCATTCGGTGGGTATCCCCATTAATCATCACTGCCTAAGAAGCTCATATCAAATACATTTATTAAACACATCTTAATATGATATTGAAGGTGTACAAACATACATATATATAAATACATGTATCTCATATGTGTCTGATGCATCAACAAGAGTTATATAATACAATCTTTTATTTGTCAATCAAGGTCCCACTGGGGGCATAACAAAGTTTCACATTAGGCAATACAAGCTCCAAAAATACAAAACAAAAGTATACAATGTATATCTAAAACAATTGGAAATCCACTTCTGCCTCATGTAGAATAAACAGATACATAATGTATAGAGTACATATACATTTAAACAGAGTTTGTAATATGATGAAACTGACAAACTTAATGATTTTGTCTGTAGATTATAACATGATGCAGAGGGTAGCAAGAGACAGTGTTATAGGACAATTGGTTTATGTAAAATATCCACTTATATGTGACAGTCAGCATGAGCTGTATAATTGAACCTTTCACAATGCCTAAGGATCACATTCGTGTAGTTTATCTACTACTACAAGCATAACAGCGAATTTACTCAGATTTTAAATAGTGACATTATTTTGTGCAGTTTAATACCTTTCTTTCCAACTTTTGTTATCAATAGTTTACCTAGAAAAGTTTCCATGATTTTTTTTTTCGTGGAAATGACTAGTAAAAGTTGCAGTAAGAAAGTATTCTAAGGGTTGTTAAAATGAGGAAACCCCTGGTGTTAATTTTATCACCCTTGTGCTTCCTTGATTGCATACTTCACCTACTTACTAGCGATGATTAAATCTCGCATCTAGATTCGTGATTTGTGAACTTAATTTATATAGATAAACCGCGGTTACAGTGGACTGCCGTCAGCTAGCAATTGTATAACGGGGTTTCCGTAACACATTTCATAAACTGAGTCCGATTGTATTTATTTGTATACAATACTGTTTACGGAATTCATACGTACTTACTCTCCTGCCAATCAAAACAGGAAGATAACTTTCCGTGACTCTCGTATAACGCACTCTGTCACTACATCATGCCAGCATCCCAACTTTTCATTGGTTGATTTTATTATCCCTGGCTTCCCACAATAAATTTATCATTCTCGCGGGAATTCATTTATGGAATAACTCTGCTTATCCTGTAAGGATGGTAGAACATCGTCTGTTCTTTATTTTTTTCATTAAAATTTTCAACTAACGTCGATGATTTCTTTGTATTTCCTCTGCCCTGTAGCTTGTCGAACAGTGGAACAATACTACAATACTATTTATTTCCATAGAATGGGCCCAAACATGGGGCATGACAAGAGCATATAACAAATATGATAATAGACAATAACAACTGATTTCAACAAATGTATGCAATATAGATATTTTTGTTACATATAATATTCATGAGTTGCATATTCAGTTTCACAAATTTGTGTGCTATTTTGTAAAATGCTATAGTCAAAATAGATACCAAAAACTCAACATGAATTTTAAGGTTTGGAATCCAGAGTATCATCCTTGAGTCTTATCAAGAAGAGACAGACCTATAGATGTGTCTCACATGCAAAAGGCACCAAGGGACGATGCTCAATGACACCCTGGAATCCTTTAAATGGTTAGCATGAAATGTTTTATAATGACATAATGTGCTGGGGTCTGTATGTTATCCTTGTGCATGAAGCAGACCAGCTAGTTTTTATTAGTAAGTAGACATACTGCTAAAGGCACCAAGGGACGATGCTCCTTGATGCATCCTTGATACTGAACACCAATGACGTCAACAAAATTAGGGACAGCCTTCAAACTCTCTTTACTCACTTTAAATTGAGAACATAAATTATCAGCCGTAACACCGTTTGTACCAGATTTAAACATTTTCCCTCAAAACTTTGTTCATTCTTTTGCTCGTATAACTTTCTCTCAAAATCTATATTTCCCAGATTTGTAGCTTAGTACACATACATGTAACACAAAATATAACTTTTAGACACTAAACTGTTTTACATAATGCAGTTACACATACAAATGTACGTCTAGTAACGGTACAAGAACAGAAGTGTTTGCATATACATGGCCATTTTAAATTTTAAAAAGAATAAATAAACCTGGTAAATAAATGACAGGTGTATTAGCTTATTACATATAGTATAACTTACAGTGAATAATTATTTCTCATTTTACAAGTCAGCTTTAGATATCTATCTATATACCGGTAGTTTATATACATGTATACACATTGTATTCTTTCGTCTTGCAGAAGATTGCAGTAAAGTATAACGTGGAAATCCTCTCCAATATCTTGTAAATTACATGAAGTACAGATTCTTGGGATACCAGTTCAGCGTCCCCTGTCAGTTGGTAGATAGGTGCTTACGTGTAGATCTACAAAATATGATTACACCAGGGGTTTTATATATTAAACTGAAATATATCAGGCGCGGATTCAAGGAAAGGGCCGTACCGGGCGTACGCCCCCCCCGCCCCTAAAAAAGAGACAGAGAGAGAGAGAGGTAGAGACAGCGCAGCGCGGCACGAGATACACTGCGGATTATAGGGTGGCGTGGGTGTGGGGCGCGGAGTACTACCGGGGTATATATATATTACATTTTTATGCTGCAAAAATTAACCTGTTGTCTTTAGACTTGTAAGGAAAGTAAGTCTGTAACCAGTGGGGTGCACGTTCACTCCCCATTTTAATACTGAAGATGTCTAAAACCTGTCGCTTCTAAGGGGCTCGACCCCTGACCCCCTACCAGCAGCCTAACTTCTGAAGCCTCTAGGGGGCCTAAAACCACCCCCAGGACGCAATGAAAATGCTAATAGTGATTTACCAGCACGTTCGGGGGTTCTTTCGCACCCTGGATCTCTCCTACTCAGGCCCATCCGTTGGATACTCACTCTATGGGGTCTTTTGAAAACACCCACAGACACGCAATAGAGAAAATGGCTAAAAAAAAAATTTAGCTTTCGGGGGCTTCGCCCCCTGGACCCACTACCAGGGTTTATTCTGGAACACAGCTGTTGGACCTGAAACTAGCAGCCTTTAAATCCCCTATACCTCTAGATCTTGTGGCATCCCCACCCCCACCCACCCCAATGGAGAATTCGCTTGGTTACGCCCTGGGCATAGGGTTGTAACTTAATCTGATGAGGGCTAATTATATGGGTTAAATTTCTAACTCCTAAAATCCACTAAAATTCGAGGAGCCCCCACCCAGGGGCCTTGCCCATGGACCCACTGCCTCAGTGAAACAAAAAATTATCAATGCCCCCCCCCCACCTAACCAGAATTCCTGGATCCGCCCCTGTATATTTCAAACTTATAATAAAGTTAACCTTTGTATTCATTAATGTCATGTTTTAGGCAATGTTGAGACGAAGATTGCCAATTTTGTATGAATTGACCAGTTACTGTTGATACATTTCGTTTGATGAAGCTAAATGGATAGTGTTACCCATTTTGTCAAAAAAATTAAATGAATCAAAATGAGTCCGAATGACTCATACAGGTGATTTTCTGTTAAAATTAACAATTTTATGCATTTATCTGCAGTATTTATTTCCAAATCTAAAAACGTTTTGACCTTAAATCATATATGTCCATTAATTTTTGGCTTCCTGGACAAAAAATTCAATTTACTATAATTAAGTCATTCCTATTGTAACTTTTGAGGAACATGCAGTCATTTCTAAGTTGCAAAATGGCATTCATATATCATTTTTTTTAATTATAAAAGATGATTAAAAGGGTGAGAGAAAAAAATCACCAAAATGAGTGATACTATCCCTTTAAATCTTAGGAAATCAACATTTTTTTCAGTTCAGCCAATTTTCTCCCTTGTTTCAGTATGATTTATTGGTTATTTGTTGTTTCACGTCTCACTCGAGAATATTTCACTCATATGGAGACGTCACGATTGCCGGTGAAGAGCTGCAAAATTTAGGCCTATGCTCGGCACTCATGGCCTTTGAGCAGAGAGGGATCTTTGCTGTGACACAGGGTCTCGGTTTTTCCGGTCTCATCCGAAGGACCGCACCATTTAGTCGCCTCTTACGACACGCAAGGGGCATTTTCGCAAGCTAAGGGACCGAAAACCCTTGGCTTGCGAAGATGCGCAAGGGGATGCTGGGGACCTATTCTAACTCGGATGAATTTGATTCTTTTTCTTTTCCATTTATCATTTTTGACCAGCAAGAAATCAAACGTGTTAATTTTGATTTAAAGGAGTACCTACCAAGTTCGCCATTTGTCATTATGCTTCAAATGTAGGCGAAATTTCAAAACATAAATGGATACTTTTCATTGAGGCATTACTGAAATATCCCCAAACTTCGCATTCGTATTTATTAACAATTTGAACAATTTTGTTGAACGAATTAAGTTCTTTTAAGAAATGTGCTATACAGTCAAACCTCGATATCTCGAACTCGATAGTAAATTTTGAGATATCCGTTGATTCGAGGGTAAAATATACTTAGTGGTTGCCACGTGGCTTTCAATATAACTTCATCATAACCATAGTTATATATATATCAGTGTTCGAGATACCGAAGTTCAGCTGTGTTTATCTCGTAACATTGTGCAGCACAGAGTTCCAAGTATTTACATGTAGTTTTCTTTTTAAAACATTCGTCTTTTACTTGCTGATTAATTTCGGTTTTGTCCATGATTATGGACAATTTTTTTTTAGATCCACGTACTGTGTAGATAAAAGAAATAAGAGTGATTTCAAAATACCTCGAGCATGGGAATTAAGACTTGTCAAAAGTCACGGGGAATCTGCTGAATTAATTACAGCAATTTCAAAAGATTCTATTTTTCAGTGCTTCTTTCCAGGAATTTAGCCATTAGGGAAATACCATTACCTGAGCAGAGATACCAATTCTTACGGTATATCGTCAGCCGCGATGGAGAGGCGTGTAATGCGTTTGACAAGAATATTACATAATGATAATTTAAGTAATCAACCAAGCTGGTTAAAACTTTAACCTTAGGTTTAACTTTTTCCGGGCATGACCGGCACGATTTCCTAATCAACGAAAATAACGTCAGATTTAGAGCATAACGCAACCAGGAAATACGCTATCTATCACAACGATTACCAAGGGGTTTATTCTGCTCAGCCCTTTTAAAAATGAGAGTTGGTCGTTTAAAAGACAATCTAATGTTTTGTACTTGCTTTACTATAAGGAAAAAGTTTTAAAAAGTTTAATGATATAATGCAAAAGCATTGTCTTCGTACACAGGTGCTCAGTCGGGATACATTTCTCCACTGCAACTATAGAATTATAAGTACATGTAAGCTATTAAATTCTCATTAATTACGTCCAATGTCGAGTCATTAATCAGCTATTTTTAGATGAAAGGTAAATTTCTTTTCCATTTGGGCCTACATTGAGCACATATTTATGTAAATGTCCACATCGGAGATATTTGTGTGCAGATTTGGTAGAGCAGGAAATAGAGTAGCCCAATAAAATCCATCGATCTCTATTACTAGTGCAAGGAAGAGTCCATTTATTCAAATATGTATACATGAGAGTGTTTTATAAAGTTTTTGTTGTGTTTTTGAAGATTTAAATTTCACTTTTGAAAATGCCTAATGTATTACATGAGCATGGACTCCGTCTCCTAATGCATACATAGGGCATGGACTCCAGTCTCCTTGTATTACACGAGGGCATTGGACTCCATTTAATGTATCTCATGAGGGCATGACTCCTTGAATGTATTACATGAGTGCATGGACTTCTTAAGTGTATTTACGTGAAGGCCAATGGATTTCCCTTACTGTATTACCATGAGGGAATGGACTCCGTCTTCCTAATGGCATTACATGAGGGGCATGGACTCCGTCTCCTTGTACTTAACACGAGGGCATGGACTTCTGTCTCCCTTGTATACATGAGGCATGACTCCCTTTAATGTATTAATGAGGGCATGGACTCCCTTAATGTTATTACATGAGGGAATGGACTCCGTCTCCTAATGTATTACGATGAGGACATGGATCTAGTCTCCTTTGTATTACATGAGGGCAGGGGACTCCCCGTTAATGTATTACTGAGGGCATGACTCCCATTAAGTATTACATAAGGCATGACTCCCTTAATGTATTTACTATCGAGGGCATGGACCTTAAATGTTTACCATGAAGGGCATGGACTCCGTCTCTTGTATTACATGATGGGCATGGACTCTGTCTCTTATAGTATTACATTGGGAGGGATGGACTCCCGTTAATGTGATTTAACATCGAGGACGATGGACTCCGTCTCCTGTATTACATGACAGGGCATGAGACTCCGGTCTCCTCAGTGTATACCATAGAGTGGCATATTGCGACTCTGTCTCACTTGTATTTTAACAAATGAGGGCCATTAGGACTCTGTCTCTTAATGCAATTACATGAGGCAATGGACTCCGTCTCCTGTATTACACGAGGCACTGGACTCCCATTAAATGTAATTAATCGAGAGGGCAATGCCGAACTCCCTTAATAGTATTACCATGAGGGCATGACTCCCTTAACATGTATTACATGAAGGGATGGACTCCCTTAATGTATTAACATGGAGAGCATGACCTTCCGTCCTCCATAATGGTATTACATGAAACTCGGACTCTGTCTCCTTTCTGTATTATCATCGAGGGCTATCGCATGGACTCCGTCTCCTTGATAAGAATGCCGGTTTGAAACACTGCAGTTCATACTCTGTCGTATTTTTAGAAATGAAATTTACTTTATAT